>PVLC010020088.1:0-29600 GCA_004027655.1 Graphiurus murinus | reverse complement strand
GAAGAGAAGAGAGGGATGAAAGAAAGGCAGGGAATGGAAAAGAAGGGAAGGGACATTTTATGAAATACAGCTGATTTTGATATTCACTAAAACTCTTCCAAGATGATTTCTACTCTGGCTGGAATAGTTAGGATTCAAAGTTTCCCTTTTATCCTACAGTAAAGGACTTAATATTTCAGCTTATCTACCTATTTTGTAAATTATATCCTCCTCATTGCACATTCTAGAATAACTTTGCTTGCTAGCTTTGATGCTGTTACTGTTAATTGTTTAATCTTTCATTTTTAGCAATGCTTAGACTTTCCTCATACATCTCACTGAGTATGTCCAAAGGGATGAATGCAAGAGAATTTGAAGTCAACTCAGTAGAACAGTGTTTCAAATGCAAACCAGTGGGAATGCAAAGGAATTGACAATACATTTTGAGTAAATATAGTAAAGTAGAAATTCTATGAAGAAAAGGAAAAATAATAGTTACTTTCCAAGTTATACACAGAGTTGTTACTTCTCTAATTCATTTTGCTCTTAAAATTCTGACCTAAAGCAGAGTTCTCTAAGGCTCTTTTAATATGAATTGATGTTGAGGGGAGAAAGGACAGATGCATGAGACAGTGGTTCATTGTTATGCTATGAAAATCTATCAGAACCATGGGATGGAGGCATCATAGGGAGAAATAAAGAAGTCCTTCTTTTCTACTGTGAGCTAGATTTCCAATCTTAGGGCTCTTAATTCCAATGCAAGTTTGATTTCCTAGGAATAAATTGAGAGCTATTCTTCAGGTACAGGAGTATACTTTAAGCACAACCAGAAAATCATCCATCGCCCTCAAGCCCAGCCACAGAAGCTCACTCTCCACACTAGAAATTAATTCAACTTAAAATCCTCAGGAAGCATGTATATACACTCAGGCAGACTTACTGAAAGTCACATGGCAAGTTAGTAGCAAGCTAAAAATGCTGAACTCCTGACTTCCCTATTTCACAGTGTGTTCCATTAATGCCAAATCAAGCAACCACAAAGAAATCACTGAATCATTTGCACATATTTGCTCTGGTCCTCTGGTTTGGAAACTAATCCACGTTCCATTTAAATGATCATTTCTACGTTGAAACACATCACTGTATATAACCTCTGATTCTCTCATGAAATAGGTTCTATCATATTTTCAGCAAAACTCTTACCATCTGTTCTTGCCAAAGCCACAGCTACTTTGCAAATTATTACTCAGAGACGCCACACACATTTTTCTTTGCTCTCTTGAAACAGATACAGGAGCACTCTATAAACAAAAATCTAAAACTAATGACTCCAATCTTTCGTCTTCTGATTGATCTTCCAATAGAGTCAGAGAGTTCCTGCTAACATATAATCAGATCAAACTATTCTTTTTGTTAACATCCTACAACTCTTAAAATCATAGCACTTCATTGTCTGTCCTCAACTTATCTCTTCAAACATACTTCATGTTATTCCCCAAATGGCCCCATTCTCTGCTCAAAGGTCTCTGAATGTGACATACTTTTCATATCTCTGTGCATGCTAGTCTTTTGGTCCAAAATCTTTGTCCCACCCTTTTCCTAGCTAGATATAGTTACATATTATACTTTAACCATTATCTTCTTGAACCCTTCCTACACCCTCAGACTCACAGAGAATTCATGCATACTTTTATTATAACACTGGTCTCTACAATTAATTGTTGAAATGCCTGAACTACTCATTGGCAGGTATGATATTTTATACATCTTAGCATTCTCAGAACCTACCATAGCACTGAGTACACTCCTTTGCTTATTCACCTTCAACTTAACCAAATTTGCATGGATATTAACTAACTTAAAATCACATATTCTCTTCTTTCTTCAGAAAATAGTGTCATTAGTTATTTCATTGTACTGACTCACTCATTGGCTTGTTCCTATTTTAAGGGTGGATATGACCATTTGTTATGCCACCATATAGTCAGAAGTGTTCAAACAGCTAATAAAATTTGTTGATTGCAATAAAAACAACAGTGGATGTTTTAAATTTTGAGAACATAAAAAAATTAAAAGGTTGAATATGCTTACTGAAAAAATCTTTAATGGTAGGTATAATTTTTATGGAAAGAGAAAAATTATCCTTTCTGTGAACAATAGCTTTGCAAATATGACAGACAATCATAGCTATGGAAAGGGGGAAGGTGATGGACTACAGGTAGAGAAATATTTGAGAGTATGAGTAAAGTATCAGATGCCTCTTAGCTTAACATTAATTAAAGAGAAAATTATAATTTTACCAAAATGTTAACTCGAGTGGTGAAATTTCTTCTGACAAAACTTTTGTTGGAAACCTCAGATGGTTCAGTAGATTCAAATATATGTTTGCATCTGCACAGGCTCAAAAGGAGCAGAGAGATAAACATCTTAGCTGCTGAAGAATTCCCTATAGACACTAGTAGAGATCATTTCCAATGTAGTAGGTACTTCCCTACATCTGGGGGGAGTAGTGAAAGATGTCTGATAGAATGAATACTGGAAGAGTGAGAAAAAGCCAAATATCTAAATAAATGGAAAATACTGGTTTACATTCTTACATAAGTATATATTCATCTAAGGAAGCTGAATATCTGTCAGAACTCAATTTATTTGCCTGCATACAATCTTCTGCACTGGGAACCTATTTGTAAAGAAGGAATATAGAAAAGAATGAAGGAAAAGATGGAAGAAGTTTCTGGTCCAGTGGACGAAGAAAGAAAATAAACAGAATCCATTTTAGTAGACAAGAAGAAGGAAAATATTTTTTAAAGTGGTGAGAGATGATTTGGAAATATTTTTCCATGGTAACTCTTAGGAATGAACATAGGGGCATGGGAATCCTTATCAAAAGTCCACCTCTATTCCCTGGACTCATTTCCTTCAATTGACTTGTTTAGAAAATAAATCAAAAGGATCTTTTGGAGATCAAATGGTAACCTAATCTTTCAATCACACAAAAAGAAAAATGTAACCTGATGGGTCTTTAATATCATCAGGCTCGACAACCTGCCCCTCCTGAGAGCAATTAAAAAATTAGGAACAAGGATTTTCTCCCCTTGACCGATCCATTCTTAAAGATGGTCACCTGAGTAGATTGTCCAAGCTATTTCAGTTTTTCAATTATACGGAGTCTCCTAATTTTTATAATGTAAATGTAAATCACCTCTGTTCTCCTACTGTTCTGCTTTTGTTGGAAAGTAGCCAATGAATATTCCAATGAATCCAGTTTAATGGAATCACAAAATCAGCTCTATCATCAACTACACTCACAAAGTAATGTTTGCCAAATTTTGATATTTCAAATACCCACAACCCAACTCCACAGTTTCCTTGATTGGCTAATAATTCACAACTCTATAAAATAAATGATAGTTTTGAAGATTCCTTTCTTTGCTGCTCTTTTTTCCTTCTCTGCAAAATTATTATTAACCTCTCACTTTATAGGTTATGTTTTTGCAGATACTTGTCACTCTTACTGCTCTATGCCTCACAGATTCTTCTCCCTGATCTTAGTAAATATCACTAGTAAAACCTGATCAGGAAACTACATTTTACACTCTGTGTTTGATTTTTTGTTGCCAAATGGTCCAAAATAGCAATCGGCTGCTCATAAGCATCACATTTCTGAATCATGCTATCATTCCACTTCTTAACTAAGTGCTTTTTGCCATAGGAATTTTACTCCATGAAGAATCCGGAATGTTGAACTGATTTCAGATAGTTTTATTCATACAATGATATATAAAAGTTTAAAGGACTGTTTTTCTACATGTATACGATGTTTGGTATATCAATATCTATCTTGATTCCATTTGAATCATATATTGTTTGTTTACTTGAAACCACTGTACAAGAACATTTTGTTTCTTTCAGTTTCTCCTTTTCCTATTTCTCCTTTCTGACTATCCAAATCTCTGTTTTCAAAATGATTTTCTACTTCTACTATGCTAATTTCTGAAAAGTTTACTTATGCTAAAAATTTGCATTGTGTTTAAACTTTTTATAATTATTTTGGCTATTTAGAAGTTAAATACTTGTGTCTCAGTCATTAAAATTAAGCTGACTTTTAAGAATCATTTCAATTTTCACATCAACTTGAAGTTTCAGTTCAACAAAAATGTACTCATGCTGCTTAGGAATTCTAATGGTTAAGAATTAAACTGAAAATTTAAAAATTATAGCAATAATCAAAACCAATGAAATAGACAACACGAAAACATACTTGTTCCATTTATTTTATGGCCAAAGAGGTTTATTTTATTTTTTAATTCTCAAGATGGAAACTATAAAGTTTGGCCTATTTAAAGTAGTTTCCACCAAAAAAGTAAAAAATTCAATATTAATTCAAAAGGTATTTTAAAGTGTTTAGCTACACTCAGAGTCATCTAAACTACAAGTGAAGTAGAATTGTCTGAATAATCTTGACAATGAACTCTACATTCTGTTTCACTTTGCTTTGTTGATACAGTCTCTGAACAGGGAAGAATCATCAAGGTTATTTTAAAGTCTCTTAATGTTAAATGAAGTTTCTAGTAAATAAGTTACAAATAAGCTACTCAAGATGAATGAAAGATTACCTCAGGTTTATTATTTTTCTCAAAATGTCTATTCCCAATGAAATATTTTGAGACAATATTGAAAGTATGGAATAATAATTCATATAAACAAAAAATATATACATAAAACATATATGAATGGATGTATTTATATATAATATGAAAATGTCCCCACTATAACTCCCTACTATAAGTCTTTTAACTATTACAATTAAAAAATGTTATTTTAAAAAATTATTGCTCTAAAGTATCCTAACAAGTTGTTTAGATCCATATCTGCATTAAAAAAAAAACAAGAAGAATGTTTTTATTCCTGGAAAAAAGAACATATGCTAATAAACTAATGTTATTTCCACTATGAACAGAACTTATATTTTCTTACCTTTGAAAGTCAATAAAATACATATTGCTAGAATGTAAATAGAAATTAACATTTGCTTATAACATAGGAGGCAGTAAAATGTGAAGTCATTCCAATTTAGTAAATATCTGAGAATATTATCCTGGAAGAAGAATTTCCTTCAGTTACCATCAACCAAAACAGTGATTTCTATATCTTGATTAAAATAAGAGATTAATAAAATTTCTGTTCTCTTTTACCCAAATTACAGCAAATCACAGTTTGACTACTCTTACAGGCTGATAACTAGTTATCACACAAGACAAAATCATAATTATTAGCAAGCTACATATATCAAAGTAAAATGGATATTGATTAGACTTGTCTTCATAGTTTGTTTAAAGTAAAAATAATAATAATAATAATAATAATAACCTGTCAGTTTACCTACCAGCAGTGATTGGATTCTATCAGTGTAATCACCTCTACAAACAGCACCAAATTACAATCCCTCTTCCCATCGCACAAGTACCAGACCCAGAGAGACAACTGGAGTAAAGGATCTGATCATGAGTAATGAAGAGATTGGGCTGGTTAGAATCCACTTAGTTGAAGAAAGAGAAAAGAGAAGTGGCTCATTAGGGCATTTCCTGAACCCTGGTTGGAATTTCAGTTAAGGAAGAAGAAATGACACAGCAGTTTCAAGTTAAGACGACTTCCTTTCTTTTTCTGAACTATGCTACTAATTTGAGAAACAGTGCTCCAACAAAATTACCTTACAGTGGTGGGGCCACAGTAAAAGCTCTCGTCGATCCCTTTATTGCCCCATAATTAACATTTTTTCCCAGAATATACACAAGCAGTAGATGGTTGTTATCAAAGTGGACTAAGATCCCACATTGATTGCAACATGCTCCACTTCACGAGTACCATTTCTTCAACACTGACATGCACCACTTTTCAGTTCTTAAGAATTGCAACTGTATTTAGAGTATTAATAGACTGATTTGTTTTTGCTTACCTATCATCAGGTTTCCCCTATTTCACATAATAAAAGTTTTCTCCTATGTATTTGGAAGTAGTAAACACTTAATTTAGTGTAAAATTGATTGATTTAGGTTTATATTAAATATGATTCTTATCAGAAACATTATTAGGAAAGAAAACATTTGTGATTTTAACTCATTAGAAATTTGATTACAGTTTAATACATTTATCTGATACAAGTTATTTAATACATTTCTGTAAATATGTTTGTGAGACTCAGAAGGTAAGTTCTAAAACTATATTACTTAATAGGCATTTGATCGGTTTTCAAAAGTTGGAAAGATGCCCATGCTTACCTATCACACCTACAGGAACTTATGAGTTAATAGAAGTTATCTCTTAATTGGCTCAATGGAGTATTTATGATTTTTAAATTTTTGTTACCTATTGTTTTATAGTTTTTGTAGCAAACATGTATATCATTTATTACAAAATATAGTTTAATCTTTAAAAATCATTTATACATCAAAATTCTTATTGATAGTATACCAGTTACTACGAATAATTCTACCACAAATTATCTGCTTCCTTCTGACCAGAGTAAGGGAGACCTGGTAGATAACACATCCTAATTTAATTCATGTCTTTGTTGTGACCTAGTAGATGTTTATAGACTCCCTGCAAGCAACATTTCAGTTAATCATGTGACAAAGAAAATGCTGAAGCACCTCTCATGAGTCATCAAAGTTCCTGGTGGAGGGGGGTCACTCCTCATGTTCAAAGGGTCAACAAGCCTGAAATAACATCTCACAAGGGAGCGATATGGCAGCATGCTTAAGAGCAAGAACTCCTGCCATGGCTTGGATCTGGAAAGTTCCTCAAAGGTTCATACATTTAAGGCTTGGTCCCCATTGCAGCACTGTCCAGAGAAGAGATTTTTAGAAAGTGATTGGTCATGAGGGCTCTAATTTGTCAGTGTAATCCATTTGCTGAATTAATCATTTAATAGGTTATTAGAAGAGAGACTTAGTTGGAGAAAGGAGGCCTCTGGAGGTTTGCCCTGGTAGGGTTTATCTTGTCCTCAGCCCCTTCCTCTGCTCCCTTTTTCCTGGCTTTCCTCTGCCACACCCTATCACCATGACAATCAGCCTCACCTCAGCCCCACAGCAATGGAGCTATATGTAACCTACAGTGCTGAACATTGACCCTACTAGATCATTTCACTAGAATACAAACAAGTGTCCTTTTCTCACTAAAAAAAAAAATCTTTCTTCTAGATCCTACTTCCCCCACCAGAGAGATCACTCTATTGCATTTTTTCTCTTTTTATTTAAACTCAAAAGAGTTGCCAGTACTCATTGTCCTATATGATTTTTTTCTAATTCTCTCTCAAACCTCTTCCAGTAGGTTTTTTAAAGGCACTTATAGAGCACCAAAACTGACCTTATCAATATTATCAGTGTCTTTTATCTTGCCACTCCAGTGGTCAGTTCTCAGTCCCAACTTATTTTCTCTACCAACAACCTATGTTTGATGAGTCTCCCCTCCTTTAATTCCCTTTCTTCATGGGTGTTTAGATCACCAAAGACTCAGATTTTCCCCTGTATCACTGAGTGTTCCCTCTCTGTCTCCTTTACTGTCTCCTCCTCTTTCCCCTCATTTAATACTCTTGAAGTGCCCAGGGCTCAGCCTGTTTATTTCCTCAACTTTACTCATTTCCTTGACTACCTCCTTTACTCTCATGACCACATCATCTAAATACTGATGATTCTCCAGTTTTAACTCCATGCCTGACCTCTCCCTTATACTCCATATGCACATGTCCAGTCACATTCTCTACATTTGCCTTTTCTTTATAGCAGACTATCAAACCTTTCCTTCCAACCAGGCACCACTCACAGCCTTCCTTAACTGCTATACTGTCATCTATGTCAATCTAGTTGCTCAGGCTCAAACCTCAGAGTCATTCTTGCCTCCTCTATTTCTCTCATATCCTTTAAGCCATCCACCTGTAACTCTTGTGAGCTTTACCTTCAAAGCTATACACACACCCTTTATGTTTCAACCAACTCCAGCTGCTAGCACACTGGTCAAAGATAAGTCACCTCTCATCTGCATATCTTCAAATACCTTCCGTTTTAGTCAGTACTTCTGTTGCTGTAGCCAAAAATACCTGACATGAACAACATAGAAGAGTAACGCTTATTTGACTCATAGTTCTAGGGATACAGTCCATTGTTGGCCTACCACAAGGCAGACATCATGGGGGCATGGTGGAGGAAAGCTGGGCTCAACTCAATGGCAGCCAGAAGCAGAGAAAGACAGGAAGTGACTAGGAATAGATACAGTCCCCAAAGCCGTATCCCCTGTGACCTACGTCCTCCATCCACATCCCACCTGCTTAAGGTATCACTGAGTAAATAAATTAAAATTATTAATCCTTCTGTGGATTTATTCCACTGATGAAATTAGAGCCCGGGCTCAATAATTTCAACTCTGAACATCTTCGCATTGCCAATACCTGAGCTTTTCCAGAGAACATTCTATATTCAAACCATCTTCTAACACAGAAAATACTATTCCTTTAAAACCCTAGATTCTACTATTTCACTAGCATGCTAGTAACATTGATATTTGTAAACTTTTAAAATTGTACTTAAGTTTTCTCTCACAAAATTAGAATGTTCATAACTAGAAGTACACCAGACCTAGACAGAAGTGCTGAGAAACACATACAAGATGTGTATATTACTATGCAATTAAAATAAGGATACTTTTTCACTTCTAAATGATTTTCCTCCACCATACAAACTTCAGAAATATCAACTCATCAACTTCTCTCCAGTTGAGCAGAAATACACATACTTATTATTACTCCATGAAGAACAGGCAAAATCAATCAAAATAACAAATGATTTTTCCAAGTTTTCTGTCCCCCAACAACTCAGTATTGAAGAATGAGGAATCCCTAGAAAATTTTAAGGTATTAATATAATTTAATTCTTCTATGATATCAAGGATTTTAAGATTTAAAACTAGAGGTTATATTTAATCTTGACATAAACTAGAATATTAAATAAAGAACCAGTCCATCTAAAGTTTTTTGAAATAGGCAAAATGTGTCTTTAGCATGCAATCTCTTTGCTCTTCTCCCTTTCACCAAACAAGTACCAGGGTCCCATCATCTCCCATTTTTTCCACTATCAATAACTATTTTTAGAAAACACTCTAATTCATTACACACCTTATTCATTAAAGTATACATGGCTGATAAGACTTAAAATATTCTCCCTCCCAAAGGCATTTATATTTGGTAGGTAATGGAACCTCAAGGTAAAGAAGGGACAATACATTTAACCAGTCCATCTAAATTTGGAAAGGGAAAATTATATACAAAATTCCAGAAATGAAGAATATTTCATGGAGTCTGCCATCTAATTTGAGCACATTATATTGAGACTTGACAACATATTATCCATAAAATAAATAAAAGTAAAGTTTCTTCCCTTATAACATTAGTATGTTCCAAATGAGATGGCATTTCCCATGATTGACACTGCAGCTCTCTAGAGATTAGAAAAATGACAAGTCTTCTATAGTCTGCTGAAATTGCACAGTTGTTCCCTGACAGACAGGGTAGGATAGGATATGCTGTCATAACAAACAACTCCAAAAAACACAGAGTGCTTAAAAATAAAATGTCACTTCATACTCTCCATGTCCAGTATGTATTGGGGTGGGGGACAGGCGTTGCTCTGTTCCATACAGCTGAACAAGAACCAGGATGACAGAGTATCCATTCCCAAATATGCTGTAAACACCACTGAGAGAGGAAGCAGAATAAAGAGAACCATGGACAGGTTCTTACGTCTTCTGCAGAAAGTGACATTCATCACTTCTGTCCATCAGGTATCGGCCAAAGAAGTCCATAGTTGTTCCTACTTCAATGGAAGTTAACATTCCATCCTGCCATGTGCTAAAAAGAGAGCACTTGAAGCAGTATTCATTATTAGGAACAATGAATATGACATTCTGCTAGTAGTCTTTAACATATCAACCTTTCCCAGGGAACCATTCTTCAGTAAAGATAAGTTCTTTTATAATGTCGAAGAACAACAGCAACAAAAAGGTCCATTGAATATGCTGTGAGCTTTACTCTTAACCATTTTACTGTAAATATAAATAAGAATAGAAAGAGGAGGAGATAATAAAGGAATTCTAGGAGAAGGAGGAGTGGGTAGACAGCTGAAAATGATAATAATTTTGATAATCATGAAAAGCATGTATATGAATATTATGATTTTTTTTGTAAGATCTATGCCAAAACTCATTTCAGATCCTCTCGTAAGGGGGAAATTGTCAACTTTCAGAGGAATATAAACTGTGTGATAGACATTTCACAAATTCAAATTTTGCTACAAGAAAATACAACATTTTTCCAAGGAAACTGTGATAATTGCAATAAAATGATAATTCATAAAAAGGGAAAATCTGAGAAAAGTAATAAGATCAGAGAGATATATAGAAAAATATTTTCCATGTTTCTCATTTTTTAGTATTTTTATTTCTTTAAAGGTTAAAATATGTTCTTGCACACGAAAGAATAATCAATGCTCAATTCACATTTTGCTTTATAATTTTTATTTGATATTTGTCTTTGTGGTATTAGGGATGGAACCCAGGGGCATTCTACATTCTTACTACACCTTCAGCCCTATTTTATTTTATTTTTTTATTTTTGTGGTACTGGAGATTCGACCCAGAGGCATTCTACCTTTGAGCTATACCCCCAGTCGATTTTCTTATTTAAAAACAGGGTCTCACTAAGTTGATGAGGGTCTCACTACTTGCTGAGGCTGTCCTCGAACCTGCAATCCTCCTGTCTCAGCCTCTTAAGTACTGGGATTACAGACATGCACCACCACACCTGGCTCCCTATTTTATTTTTTTAATATGAAACAAGTTCTCATTAAGTTGCTGAGGATCTCACTAAATTGCTGAATGTGGCCTCAAACCTGCGATCCTCTCATCTCAGCCTCCCAAGTAATGAGATTACAGGCATGTGCTTACATACCTGGCTGCTTGATATTTTTTACTACAATAAAATTGCAATCTGACTACTAAAATTAGAAGGAAGAGGAGAACTGGGATAAGAGTACCTTGTTACTCAAGTAAAGTGATGTCATTTGCAATAGTCTTAAAAATTTAGATGTGAAATGGACAAAGAGTAGAATAAAGCAAAGTAGAGAGTGCTTTTTGTGGGGGGATAAACCATACTCCATGTGATGAGGTATGTCAATGGCATCTAGAAACACTTTTATCAGTAGGTGCTCATTGTGTGGGACTAAAACAAGAAAATAAAAAACTCATAGGATTTCAATGAAGCTTGTCAATAAATCCCAAGAAAATTAGTGCATTGGCAGGTATTATCTTTTTTGTTGTTGTTTCTTCTTTTATTAATAGTATCTTAGGAAGTAGCCAATATGACTTATTCTTATTTTCTAAATTAAATAGAGAGAGAATATGATAGAGGAGAAATTAATATTTTTCTATTAACGAATTTTTATCTCATAAAAGATAATCTTGAAATATAAAAAGAGAAGCCAAAGTAAATACCCAAAACCAACATTTGAGATATCCTTTCCTTAAACTCCCACAGGGATACATAAAAGAGGAATTACAAAATGTAGTTTAAAATTATTTTTACTTTACAATTGCATTTTATATGCTCCATTCTTATTTATTCTTTCTTCCCAAATTAAAGACATGTTAAAATGACTCAGTTGTATAGGGTTGTGATGGTCAACTGGGCCAAAGACAGAACCTAGAAAGTGGGTCAAAAACAGAACCTGGAAAGTGCAAATAGGCAATCTCACATTTGCAATGCCTCTCATGACTACTGAAAACCATCTTATACTTTCCCACTCAATTTCCAAGGCCATCTCACCATTTGAGACTCATTTGATACAGTTTAACCTTGATTTTCCATATTCAAAATATGGCCTCTGCATTTGTATTGTGACTCTTGCTCCAAATGGTAAAAAACTAACATTAGAGTATTCACCTTTGTTTGTAAAGACTTCAAATAACAAATTAAATTAGATATGCTGTCATGGCTTAGGAAATTTAAAATGGGATATGTTCTTGTTAGATGAAAGCTTTCATCAAGGGGATATTAATACTTAATTTCCAGGATAGTTTTTATTTACTTTTTTCGTACTGGGGATTAAATCCAGGGATGTCCTACCTCCAAGCTCCATCCCCAGCCCTATTTTATATTTTGTTTTGAAACAGAGTCTTACTAGGTTGCTGAAAGTCTCAGTAAGTTTCTGAGGCTGGTCTTGAACCTGCAATCCTCCTGTCTCAGCATCCCAAGTACTGAGATTACAGGCGTGTGCCATTGCACCTGGCTCATTTTCCAAGGACACTTACTTTATGTACCTCCAATATTCATTTACAGTCCAGATACAGAGATAAAAAGTATCCATCAAATGTAATAACCAAAACATTTCCCAAATATAAATAAGTGGTTGTATCTAGACTAGCATTATTCTAGACACATACTAATTACAGTGGGAGTGAGCTATGTGAATTGCCTTCTCTTTTAACATAACATTTATACATATTATATTTCTCATGTGATCATGTTTTCCTTCATTTTGCTGATGACAACTAATAAGGAAAGAAAATATAGCCAACAAAAATGTGAGAGAGAGAAAGCCAACTATTGTAGAAAATAAGAACTATTTAATTATCATTCTACTTTCAAGTAATTTGGTGCATGTTTATTAATTGCCAGGAACTTTCACTTGCAATTTTAGAATGCAGTGGTTTAACAAAAAAAATCAGGAAACAAACTTCAAAAATTATAAAGGTAGAATATTGGAAATAAGAGATAATGAGAGCTAGTTATTAGCAGTGACCATGGTGATGTATCTGAAAATCTATGACAAGTGATGGTGTGCTCAGAAATGATTCTTTTTTACTGTAGGTAGACCTTATAATCATGTAGGAAACTGTATTTCATTGTCTGATTTCAACTCAAAGCAGGCAGAGCTTTGAAAAACCTAAATATCTCACAGGTTTTACATTCTTTGTTATGCTCCCTGTATTTTGGACAACAGCTCTGAAACAAAGAACACACTCACAGGCAAATAATTTGGTTGTTGGTGACTCTAACCCCACACAGACAGCACTGCAAGATCAGCCAGTCCCCAAAACAAAGGGGAAGAGATGCATCTTTCTCTCACACAATACACAGACATACAGCTGCTCACCTACTGCAATCGGCACAAAGCTACAAATCCAGTATTAGAGAAACACAACAGGTGTGACAGGGGAGGAACAATAGTGGGAGTGATGCCTACTAACCTTAATTTTACAGAAAAACACAGGTGAAATATCAGACACCATGAGATTTCAGATGTCTATATCATCAATTCACAGAGGACACGTAGTAAAGTGAAAACGGCATTTTAGCACAGTGGGATAAAAGCAATCCCAGAGGTACCACCGAGAGTTGGTAGAATGGCTTTCTTTTCTAGAATACAGACAGGGAAGAACATTTTCAGATGTAAAACATATAGATAGATAGATAGATAGATAGATAGATAGATAGATAGATAGATAGATAGATAGAGATATAGGTACATATTATAACATAAACGTTAGAATGATTGCATTATATCAGAAAGGGAAACAATTAAATGGATGAGGTAGGTTCGGGGGATAACAGTGTAGATAACTTTGACCAGATACTGATATGAAGAGAACTAATATGAGATAGGTACCTTCCATATCACAAGTAAGTTTAGAATTGTTTAGTTAGTATTATTTAATTCCAAATAACCAGTATTTAGTTGAAAGCAAAACTTCATAATTAAAATGGACAAATTTTAGTTCCTGCTTGATTTGTTCATAGTTTACCCCTTCAGGAATATTAAACTTTGTATTTGTAAATAATCCACAATGGCTTTTTATTAAACATAATTGCTACAAAAATATTTGGAAGCTATAACTGAATAATTTTTTAGAGCACTCCTCCAACAGAATGCAAGATTCATTCAAGAGTCGGGGACTATGGAGAAAATGAATCAGAATAAGCTAATATCTAGGTCAATATGACTGTTCTCTCTCTACATTTCACTAATAAATCTCATTAATTCAATGGGGAAATGGCCATATAAATATCAAAATTATAAGTTGAATGGTATATTTGGACTTTGTTTAAAAGTAATGGTTCATATTTTCTAGGACTATAAAATAAACGTTCCTTATAATGAGAGAAATGACTATAATGTGTGAGAGAATTGATCACAAATATACATACTTTTGTTGCTAAAACTTGAATCTCTTTACTCCTTAATTCAAACTGCCTTGACTTCTCATGTTTATGCAAAACAGACTTTTTTTTTTTTTTTTTGAGAAAAAAAGAGAGGTACTGTAACATCAGAGGAAATCATCAAAGAACTAGTGGCAACATCTTAAGGCTTTTATCAAAGTAGTGAGGGAATGCATTAAAGCAACAATATCTGAAGCTTACATGTGACGGGACTACTAAATTTAATAGTGTATCTTATGAACATATGTGGATATAATGATTTTTCTGTAAGAATACTCCACTCTAAAGGGCTTTTTTTCTGAGAAAGAGAACATTATTCTCTCAAGACAATTCAGAAAAAAAACACCAATATTTCATTAATAAAAGATGCCTCACGCTCTACAAACAGAGAACCAAAGTTTTTGAAAAACCATATCCACTCTAAGTGAAGGTTATAACAAATGGGAATAAGCTTGTGAATGGAAAAAAAAAGTTCTCAAAAACATCACACATCAAATTCTTGCCCCAAAAAAAGTGTGCTAAAGCATGAATTGTTACACTTGAGCCTAGTACCTAGAGATTTAAGTAAAAACAAGGGGATCTCATCACTAGGCAAACTATGATCAAATTTGAGATATATATTAACATTTATCAAAACATGTTAAGCATAAAAGTTTCTTTTTCTTAAAGAAAATATATTAAAAATACAACTTTATCTACAAATAATAGAAAGAAGAAGGAAGGAAACTTATGTGAAAATGTACTCCTAAGTATTTAACAGTATATTTGAGGCACTCCTATAATGAAACATCATGGAAGATTAGCAATGATTGTTAACATATACTGGGTAATCTAAGGCCAACTTCTATGATATTGATTCTACTTGGAGTCATAAAATGAATCCAATACCACTGAGCTCTTTGATTAAGGAGGTAGAACGTGTGAGTGAGAAGAGTGATACCTAAAGCAAGACCCTTTGGGGTCTTCTCTGAAGCCTTCCTGTGAATGTGAGCTACAAAGCAACTGGGATTTAGTTCCTGGGCTCTGAACTGTCATGCAATGTGGTTATTTTCCCAGGAGTAAAAATATAACCTATAATCTCTGAAATCATATCATATAAATTTAGAGCAGAATTAGAATCTAAATCCTTCAATGTAAAATATATAAAGTGTTACTGTGAAATTGTGAACTTAGACTATTATACATAAAAGTGTCTTGCTCCAAAGAAGACAGGAGTGAAATTTATTAAATATTCTGAGGTTGTTGTATGCATACTATCATCATGACCAAAGTGAGTTCTCTGGGCGGTCAGGCAGGCTAATAATGGGTTTCTCCTTTCTGATTCCTATTTTAAGATACTTGTGCAAAATGTATTTGATAAAGGAGGCAAATAATAATAATAATAATAATAATAATAATAATAATAATCCTCTTAATACTCAAATCTAGAAGTAAAACATTTATTACATGCTCTGAAGAGAAAATTTAAATTATTTAGGTTGGACACAATGATAGCACATGCCTATAATCCCAGTATTTGTGAGGCTGAAATAGGAGGATCTCAGGTTTAAAGCCAGCTTCAGCAATTTAGTAAACCCTTAGCAACTTAGTGAGATCTTGTATCAAAATAAAAAAATAAGCTGAGCATGGTAGCACACACCTTAGATCCCAGTACTTGGGAGGCTCAGACAGAAGGATCTCAGATTCAAGGCAACTTAGTGGTTCCTCAGCAATTTACTGAACCCTGTTTTAAAATAGGGATAGGGGTATAGCTCAGAGGCAGAATGCCCCATGTTCTGTCTTCTGCATAAATAAATAGATAAATAAATAAACAGTAAAGTCAAAACAGAAAAGAACAAGGAGTATAGCCCAGAGGTAAAATACTCCTGGTTCAATCCTCAGTACCAAAAGAATAAAATAAAATGTTTGAAATATTCCTTCCTTCCAGTGTTATAGACAAAAGGACAGATATGAGTAATCAACACTTATTTGTTATAACTACTTGTCAAAATAAAAGTCTATTTTCTCCGGGTTACTCTATAAACAAAATGTTCTTCAATTCCTTCAGCTTTTCTTTTGTCTTCAGGTTTTTGAGCAATGGCCATTTGGGAAGCATACTTTGGGTTTGGTAGTTAGGTGATAACATGAATCACTGGTTCCTGGTCAACAGCCAGATGCTGAAGCTCATTTTCCTCCAGCATTCTGCCTGCCTCCACCTACTGATTCAGGCACCTGACAGCTGCCTGGTCTCAGGCTCAGAACCAAATCTACAGTTCCGCTTGTAACCTGCCTATGTAAGACACAAAATATTCAAGTGGAACAGCACCTATGAAGAGGTTTCTTTTTCCAGATTTATTTCCACTGTGCATCACTGTCTACTTCAGTGGAAAGGCGACTAAACTAGATATGACCAGTTTTGTATGGAATTGGATAGGAGAACATGAGCAAGTTCTGGCCTTTATCCAATGCATCCCACTGCTGCTGCAGAGCCTCCTAGTGGACATCCTACAGTGCCCCAGAACTGGCCCAAGCTTAATCCAACAAGGACATCATAGAGAAAAGAAATATTTGGTCTTATAGTAACTTATGGGAAACTTAACTCTTACTTGTGTCATACCTTTCAACTCTAGAAAAGCAGGAATTACTATAGCTTGTGCACCGTGGTGCCCCACAAGACTTAGTGCACAACACATAATTAGTGTTCAATAACTTCTTGTTGAATGAATGGAAGTGGCAGGCAAGTGGTATTTATTATATGCCCCACACTTTAAATGCAGCTAAAATCATCCTTTTGACCCTTCATAAACCACTAACTGTAAGTCAGTGCACTAAACACTGCCATATATGAAACAACTGAACAATCCTGAGGAGGTATTATTATAATACCCATATTCCAGATGAGAAAACTGAGGCATGGGACTCAAGTAAGTCGCCAAAGAAATGCTGGAGGCAAAAATTCATGTTCATAAAGTCTGGCTCAAGTTGAACTCTTAGCACTGTATTACCCCACTTATCATAATGAGATTCTCTAAATATTTCTCAAACGAACCTCATATGAGCGGTTCAATACAAATTATTCTTCTACACATCTGGGACAAATGTTGATATACATTGGATAACATGTAAACCCTTTGTATTTTATATTCAGTTGTGTGTGTGTGTGTGTGTGTGTGTGTGTGTGTGTGTGTGTGTGTGTAAAGGCAGGAAAAGTCTTTTTAAGTCCAGGCATGGGTCCATGTAACACCATCACAAAGGACCGTGATGCCCATTAAATAAGGAGAGAATTAAGAACAAGAAGGATGAAGGTAATGAAATGGCAGATGAATCAAAGAACTGTGGGTCCGGTGAAGTAAAAAAAGAACCAATACGAGAGTTCAGAAAGTTAAAGAGATAAAGTAGAAAAATAGGAATCATTGAAGGAAGAGTGGAAGACTTGAAATTAAAGATTATGAAAGAGGCGCATATTTTGGATTGTTAAGGTCTGGAATATAATCATATTAAAAAGTGTAGCTAATGTTATAGAAGCCAAGATCACTAGGGAAAAAGACATCAAGGAAGTAAGAGAACAAAGTATTAAAAATATTATCTGTAGAGTTATTGAAATTACCAAGACAGGACTAGTTTTACGGAAGATAACTTAAATCCAGGGGCTAAAATAGTCAATGAATAAAGGGGACTGACAATCAGCTAGTGACTGATGAATGATAGGGTTGCTAGATTTAATGAATAAAACTACAGGGTGCCTAGATACATTTGAATGTCAAATTTTAAAAAATGAATACTTTTAAGACTAACTCAAATATTGCATGGAACAAAATATATACCAAAAATTTATTTATTGATCATCTGAATTTCAAATGGAGCTGAACATCTTGTATTTTATCTGACAACTCTGTTAATGGAACTAGAATCTTGGTTCAGATTTGTCCTACTCACAACCAAAATTCCTAAACTGGATCTGACAGATCTTACCACTAGCATTAATTTAAGCAAATAAAGAGATGAATGTCTTACTAAGTCAAAATTTTGCTCTCAGTTTGCCAAATTAGAGTAAATGTATTCCATTATCTTACAATAACATATTCACATGAAAATATAAATGCATATGGAATTTTATGCAAGCAAAAGTATGTTAACAGCATAAACTGCAATCTAAAATTTTTATCACTAGTTATATGTATAATAAGATACCAATGGGCAGGCTCCCTGATCATCTCTCTGTTGTTAATTCAGTTTAGTGAATAAGTCCAATTATGATGACAGGAAAATAGCCTATGCATTATCACAAATCATCTTTCATCTTCTATATAAATGGAGAAAGATTTCTCTCAGTAATTCCATAGTTATATTTAAAAGAAATTTAGCATTGTGTTTGAAGTTATGCTTTTAAAGGCAATATGCCCCACAATGTGGAATCAATACCATAAAAAGGTATGTCATTTAAATATGGCATTTTTTGCTTTTTTCTGATGCTATTTCATCCTATTTCATCTTTATTGAATTATATAGAAAAAAATCCTGAATGATATAAAGATATATGCATAGAAAGAATAGAATTCTAGATAACTCCAAATTAACTAATTAAAAACACAAATATGTTTTAATATTATAGTGATTTTATAATATATTAATAGTTTTTTGCATTTTAGTATTATGGGATGTACCTATGAAACATACAAATGGAGTAGGAGATGTACATGGATTATATACTGTAAAAATATTCTTAATATATATTTTATAATGTTAAATTTTAAAACTTAAAAAATCATATGTTGTATAAAATGTTGATTTTTCAAAGTAATTTTACATATATCTTCAAAATGATTGTCACAATTCTATAAAGAAGAATAAAATAGTTCTGTAAATAAGAAATTCTGTAAATAAGAAAATTACACCTTGCTTAAAATGTAACAAGTTAATGGGGAGTTTTGGCTCACAAACCACATATTCCTGTTAATATTTTTCTATGATTTTTTTTAGTATAATGATCCATTATGCATAGAAATTCCTATTTGGTGCATGCTATATCATACCATTTCTATTTTTACTGGATTATAATTGCCAGGTATGGTGATGTCTACCTGTAATCCCAGAATTTAGGAGGCTGAGACAGGAGGATTTCAAGTTCAAGGCCAGCCTCAGCAACTTAGCAAGAATCTCAGCAACTTAGGGAGACTCCATTTCAAAATAAAATATAATAATTATTAGGGGTATGCCTCAGAGGTAAAATGTCCCTGGGTTCAATCTCAAGTACTGAAGAAAAAAAAAAAGAAATTGTAATAATTATAATTAATAGCTCTTAAGGATCATTTTATAATTGTTGCTAATATCCCATTAAAGTGCAAAAAACCATGTTAAGAATACAAAATCTGATTACTACTATAGCTGACCAAGATAGAGTAACAGAGACCAGATTCACCTCTCTAATTCAAACAACCAACAAACAGACAAAATACTTGAAGAACTGCTTTTCAAAAACTGGACATCAAAGATCTCTGAGAGATAAGAAAACACTCAAGAAAAACCGATGATCTCAATTACTGTCCTAGCTCACTGTCTTGGGAGTTTTCAGGCTGTGGTTCTAAAAATGAAACCCTGGCAGAGGCTGGCTGACTCCCTAAGTTGATGAAACAAGTCTATTCTAATAGTATAGGGAGACCAAGGAGACCTGAATTCTCAGCACAGCATGTCCAGGAGGAATAAGATAGAGACAGAAAGTTCTAAAGAGCCGTGGATGTCCCTCTCAAAACATTCAGATAAATACTGATCAGCACACATATATGACAAAAATACTCAAGGCCAGAAAAAGGACCATCTGAAATGATTCAGGTAACAGTGTCCAGTGTATTTCACAGGTGCCAAGTGGAAACACCATTAATCATGGGGAATTGGGCACAGAAGGATTTTGCCCTAATTATCAAAATAATTAGTCCTAGATCTAGTGCTCCACTGGTACTATTTAAAAGAAATCTCAAAAAGCATGACCCCAAAAGATAAGCTGTGATAAGTAAAAGATGTAAACACTAAGTGGCTGTGTTAAATAATTAGAAAGTTCTCATTTCAAAGACTTTGGCTTCCAATTTAAGAAAATAGAAAGGGAAGACAGATTAAACCCAAAGCAAGTAAAAGAAAATAACGATAAAAGTGAAAAAGTAATTAAATGGAAAATAAAGGACGTTTAAAACCTTCCCCAAAATCTTAGTATTTCTCCTCATTGTACTTAGTGAAAGAAGCCTAGCAAGAAAAGAATACATACTATAAGATTCCATTTGTGTGAGCTTTTAGAAAACACAACTAAGCCGGGCGTGGTGGCGCACTCTTGTAATCCCAGCATTTGGGAGGCTGAGACCGGAAAATCCAGGTTTGCAGCCAGCCTCAGCTACTTAGTGAGGCACTCTGCAACTTAGTGAGATCCTGTTTCAAAATAAAGAATAAAAAATAGGGTTGAAGGTATAGCTCGGAGGTAGAATGCCCCTGAGTTCAACCCCCAGTAGCACAAGAAGAAAAACAACTAATGCATGGCAACAGAAAAGATCAGAGGCTGCCTGGGGATGGCAGCAGAGGAAATTATGGTGGGCAGGAAGAAGATGCTATCAAGGGTCAGGAGAAACCCTTTAGAGAATGACATTAATATATGTGTTATCTTAATTGTGGTGTGTTTCCCAGGTGCATATGTATATAAGAAGTTATCAAGATGTATCTTCTAGGTTCATCCTTGTCACTGAAAATAACAGGACTTTCCTCTGTTTTAAGGCTGAATAGTATCACCTGGGGTATATACACACATTTTTATCCATTAATGGACACTTAGATTGATTCTATTTAGTGGCTATGGAGAATAATGCTTGTGAACACGGGAGTGCTGCTATATCTTTTACTAATGATAGGTACTCAAAGTTAAATAAGCCAGGCACAGAAAGACAAATACAAAATGGTCTCACATACATCATCCAAAAATGTTGAACTCGTCATACTAGAGGGTAGAATGACAGCTCCTGATTCCAGGGGTTGGGTAAAGAGATGTTGATCAAAGGACACAAAATTCCAGTTAGATAGAAATAATAAGTTCAAGATACCTATAATACAGCATTGTGACAATAGTTAACAGCAGAATATTGTACTCTTTAAAAATGCCAGGAAGTAAATTTTGTGGTCTCATCAGACTGAAAAATAAGTATATGAAGTAATATGTACAGAATTTTCTTGATTGAGCCATTCCACTACGTATACATATTTTAAAACATTACATTGTATATAATAAATATATGATTTTTGTTTTAAAGAAAAATAATATTTAGAAATGTGTCCTTTATATGTTTGCAGTTTTTTCCAAGTGAATCATACCTCAATAAATTGTTAAAAAGAAAATAACTCATAAAAACAAGGAAGAAAAAAATAAAAAACAAGTTATGGAAAATTAATAGCAACTAAATAAATGGCGACAGAAGATCTGAGAAAATTGGGTTCTAAGGAAGCATCAAGGAAAGTTGGATTCTTGGTGTCACTCCAAAAAATTCTCTTTAATTGCTGGCCCCAGATACCTCTAAAAATAAGATGAAAAAGGAAATGCTCATGTAAAGAGGTTAATTTGAAAGCTATTTAGAAAATGTATAGATCCCAATATCTTTTGTTTTTCTTCGATAGAAGACTGGACGTTCTCTAAAGAGAATAAAATATATATTCTACCCATAGTTAAAAATGAACTGTTCCCCCCAAAACAGGAGAGTGAAATAAATATGTATTCACCAGTTCCCTTCTCCAGAGTACCCAGGACTCTCAGATGGGCCACTACCCTCCAGAGAGGAAACTAAGATGATCTTTTCCAGCAAACCAGACTGGCACAAGAGGGAAGTTTTGTATTATACAGATATGAAACAGCACAATCCAATCATCCTACAGTGTGGTCAAAAGTCAATAAACCCCAGTCCTGTGCTCAAGGTTTCCAATCATCTTTTTACCCTCTATTCTTAGATATGGGCACAAAACCCAAGATTACAAGGCACATGGAAAATAGCCCCTAAGAGAAAATAAAATTTCCAAAAATAAGGCAACTTTGAGAGAACATTTCAAAAACAGAGAGGAAATTGAAATTTAAATTATAACTATTTTATATACATATATAATTCCTGAAAGATAGATAATGCTTGCCAATTAAAAATATAAAAGTAAAAATGAAACATTAAAATATAAAATTGAGACACTCTACCAGTAAAAAAGAGCAAGGAAACTTTTAAAAAAAAAAAAAAAAAAAGGAAAGAAATATTTTAAAAATCAGAGAATCAGCTCAGGAAGTCACTATTCAAAAATTAATTAATTTTTAAAAAGGAAAAGAAAACAGAATGAGACAAGAGGAAAAGATCAACAAAATAATTTGTGGAAGTTTCTGAGAATATAAGGATTTACGCTTAAAAATTAAAGACTCAATGAGGAAAATGTATAAAAATATACCTATTACACCTGGGCACAATGGGACAAAATACAGATCCTACAAGCCTCCAGGGATCAGGCGGGGAAGGAAAGGGAGCCGGGCACACACTAAAGATCTAGTATTAGAATTGCCTCTGTCTTCTCAATAGCCATCACTGAAACTGGAATTGATATAAAAAGATTCTGAATGAAAATAAGTTCTATGCTAGAAGGTATCTTCAGACATACAAAAATTCACCAGTCTTCCTGTACAAGACAAGAAATTAAGCAAAAATGAAGTAATGGGATGGGACAAAGAATTTCAAATATGAGGGAGAAGATGGGGGCAAGGGTGAGGGAAGATCCCATATGACAGCTCTGCACCAGGTATGAGGTACAGCCCGTCTACATTGTAGAGTGTCACACTTGCCCCACATAAAATGTATAGTAAACTGATATACTTAAATACCTCCACCAATCTTCTTATTTATTTATTTATTTGTGTGTGTGTGTGTGTTATTGAATCCAAAGGCATTCCACCTTTGAGCTACAACCCCAGCCCTATTTTATTTCTTATTTGGAAATAGAGTCTTGCTAGGTTGATGAGCATCTCACTAACTTGCTGAGGCTGTCCTAGAACCTGAGGTCCTCCTACCTCAACCTCCTAAGTACTGGAATTACAAATAAAGTCAAGACTAATTTAAATCGAAGGTGAGAATATCTTAACTCCAGGAAAAAAACAAAACCTGGATCAGTAGGGGAAATTGATTGTGGTCAATAATATCATTCAATTTTTAATAGTGCTTACATGATCGTAAAAGCATCAGATTGCCCTCTGCAGCAGATTTGAAACATAACAGATTGCAGTATGGTTACACTGCATCATCTTAGAAAAGGAAAAGGGGCTCCCCACTCAGCTTAAAAATGAAAGTCAACCTTATTGAGATTATCTTACCTAACAAAATACAACAAATAGAAAGAGCCTACCTGGGCAGAGGAAAAAGTGAAATTAAAATTTTAATAGCAAGTCCTGGCAATATTCCTTCAAGATCTGCCCAAGGAAGAACCTGCTCTGTTTACAGCCTCATGTCCCCAGTGGCTTTTCTATTCCTGTTAAGGATAGGAATTCACTCATCTGTCATTACCTGCTGCCATTAGATAGTTGAGTCCCTCAGCCAACTACTCTGATTCCAGGCCCATAACAAATTTGACCTTTACAAATCAAAAGAACTCATCAGAGGACATAAATGTGTAGTAACCTTGATTGTTACATTTCTCATTGGAAATTAATATAATTTCCATGTTTCTTTTGATCTAGGTTAATGAAAGTTAATCTCTGATAGACTAATCTACTTTTATTATGCTAGGGAATAAGATATTCTTCTTAGTTTGTAATTATGGATTATTGGAGATGAAAAAGGGGATCATGTTTTCAAAATGGTCAAGGAATATGTATATGAGATAAATATGAAGAGCAATATTCTTCGAATTTTAAATGTCAAGAACATTTGGTAATAAAAATTTTCTTTCTCTGAGTTGAAATGAGCTTAAGAAAAGTGTAAAGTGCTTGAGAGTTTTGAACTTCACTGGAGAAGTATGAAGTAGCTCAGGTGAAGAGATTTAATGAAATTATACTTGTTCTGTGTGATTTTTTTAATGCACTTCTTTTTTTTTTAATCTTTGAAACTGAATGCAGAACATGGACTATGTCTACTATGTAGATGGCCACTTTGATGAGCTGAACAGTACCCTACTGGTCTTAGGAAGACAATGCAATTCATTAATACAATTCATAAATTATTACTTAGGCATGGTTTATAGAATGGCAATATATGACCTATTAAAGTCAAAGTATAGTTTATGTAAAGGCCATAACTTTTCTTGGCCAACAGGTTATTTCAAGTGAGATATTGAGTATTCATTCGTTTTCTCACCTAAGAAGTATTTGAAGGTGCAGTATGCGAGAAGCCAGGGAAAAGCTCACCAAATGCTGCATGCATGTATGTCACTACAACATTATGATAGAAAAGTATAATGTACCAATAAATGTACAAAAAGAAAAAGGAAATATTTGTACTTAAGGAAAAAATTAATGACATAAGCTATCAGATATGTCGTTGCAAATGCTAGAAAATACATTTTTAATGAACATTTGAATTCTGATCCATCTACTAACATGTCTCAGACTTTAATTATTGCATGTGACCTCTCATAAAGGAGAGAGTGATAAGGATCCCAGGTCAATCCCTCCAGGCAGGAAGCATGAGGCCACAGAACACAGAGTAAGCCCAGTGTTTCAGTTGGCATTCTCACTGCTATCATCTTAAACACCTGACCACCACAACATAGAAGGATGGAAAATTTATTTGCTCACAGTTCTGGAGATTTCAGGAATTCAGTCTATGTTAGGTCAGGTGAAGTCTGAAGAGCTCAGGGCATGGTGGTGGGAGGCAGAGGAAGGGAGCACAAGGGCTCTGTTCTCACATCATGGAGTCAGAAGCAAGAGAGAGAGCAAGGGAAGGAAGAGCCATATATAATCCCCAAGCCGCACCCTCAAGGACCCCTCCTCAGCAACCAAGCCCTACCTCCAACAGGCCTGCCATGTCTCCTTGATGTCTAGGAGGACATTTTAAATGCAAATGATAACACCCAGGAAAAAGCCCTTCATCTCTTATGGCTTATGTTACTCAGAATTCTATGATTACTCACGAATTTTGATTCATTCATTTCAGATGATTAGGCAAATCCTAATTTTGATAGATGTTTCCAGATATAAGGCAGAAATAAATCAATGATTGCAAACACTCATTTGAGAAGACCTGCAATGCCACTAATTTCAGCAAAAATACAGTGATGCTCCCAGTGAGATGCTGTCTATCCTTAGCTCTGGATTATGGAACAAAAGGTGAAACAAGAAATGAATACAATAGGAGAAATACATAAAACATGCAGTTATTCGACTAAGCTTTTTGGATACTCATGTCTGTACACATTTAAGTTTGAAAGGTTGCTACATTGTACTGCTTAGATACAGAATACAGAGAAATTTAAGCTCCTATAGATTAATCAATGGTGCATTTTCCTGTCTCAATTAATTTGAATATGACAGCTTCTTTGACCCCCTGTAAGTATGCATTTATTTATCAATTGAGCAAAGATTTCTTGAAACCTACTATGTGTTAATTGTGATTATTACTCTCAAGTTTACTCTTAATCTGTTTTAGTCAAAATGGACCCTGTCCTCAACTAAAGTCTTTCTCCTGCTTATTCCACATTCTTCCTTGACCTAATAATGTAGTTGGTCGTGAACATACAGCATTCAGTTTTCCAATTGCTCATTGATACATTAAAGTCCCTGATGGAGCAGGAAAAGGAAGACACTGTCATTTCATTTTAAACCCAAAGTGCCTGCCTCGCTTAGTGGCACGTCTAGTACTTAGAAGGCTGAGACAGGAGGATCTCAGGTGGGAGGCCAGCTTCATTAATTTAGCAAGAGCCTTCATAACTTAGCAATACTCTGTTTCAAAATGAAAATTAAAAAGGGTTGGTGGTGTAGCTAGGAGGAAGAAAGCCCCTGGGTTCAATCCCCAGTACCAAACAACAACAATAAATCCTAAAATGCCATCTATCACTAAACCTATCCTTCCCTTCAATCATGACCTGAAATTATCTCAACATTTTCTCCTCTCAATAGTCCTAGTCTATCTATTCAAAGAACCTAAGATATTTAAAAATGAATAAATGCATACAAATTTCCACCATTAGGAAATTTTTATCATTCATTTTGAAAAGAAATACCTAGTATCTCAGATGAGTATTTAAATGAGGCATTCCAACAAGATTGAAACAATTTCTTTTCTATATTTTTTAGAAGAGTGGGGAGAATTGAAAGCCCCTGCTTCCCTTACCTTGAGTGACAGGATAATTGCTATTTTTTTTCCCATAAGCTCAGCTATGATTGCACTAAATCTAGACTAGTAACTATGCCAGTGATGCTAAGCCTGAAAACATTGTGATTAATTATTGCAACCTAAAAACAAATGCTCAGAGAACTTTTGTTGAAAAGCCTGCAATGGTAGGAGAGCAAATTGTGGAGCTACAATGAATGTATATGATGTCTAAAAATTAATTAAGTTTCTGGTGCTAAAAAGTTCTAATATTTCAAACAATGTATGCAATCTATTATAGGTAGGTGTGTGTGTGTGTGTGTGTGTGTGTGTGTGTGTGTGTTATTGGGGATTGAACTCAGGGGCATTCTACTTCTGAGCTATACCTCTAGCCCTATTTTTTTTATTTTGAAACAGGGTCTCACTAAGTTGCTGAGGCTGGCAGAGAACCTGTGATCCTGTCTCAGCCTCCCAAGTACTAAGATTACAAGCGTGTACTACCACATCCGGCTAGCTATAAATTTTTTCAACAATTTGACTGGAGATTTTTGGAGTAAGCAAAAAAGAGGTAGGAAAATTAACTTGTACTATAAGCAAATTCAATGAAGTAGAAGCCAAAGGTATTCTAAAGAAGATCACCAAGGCTAAACTTTGTCTTTTAGAGGGAAAAGACTAATAAAATAAAGTTTCGGCAGAGAAGGCATAAAAATAATGAATTAAAGAGAGATACCCACAGATAAAGAACACAATTAAAAGATAAAATAATATTATCAATCCCTATATGGGTATCATCTTAAAAACAAAACTTTCAAAAACTAAAAAAGGTCTCATCAAAATTGACTCAGTTAGAAATGAAGAGCTTCAATAATCCTATGCAGATAGATCATTGATACACAATTAATCTTCATGTTGATGTTAAAAACATTGAAGAGGAAAAGTTCAAAGACTATATCCTTTGAACTGTTCCTAAAGCCTTACCTCCAGGTTGATAGGGCACTGTTAATCAACAGTAGCATGCACATAAATGAGAATAACAATGCCTATCTCAATATCTTGTGTGGAGAAAGGGAGAGGTTTGCAGAAGGAGCCGGGTTAAACCTCACCAAGTGCTGTGTGCATGTGTGTCACTATCACCATGAGCTACATTATGATGCGAGACTATCATGCACCAATAAAAATATATAAAAAATAAAAACAGTGTATTCATTTGCTGTCATGATTTTAACTATAACTTTACATTGACATGATTTATTAATGTAGACTTTTGGTAAGCACTGCTTCTTTTTCCAAAGGGTTGTAATTAATGGCTAATTCTAAACCAGTAATGTGTTAATCACATTTACAAATACATCAATAAATGCATATAAACAATACAATCAAAAGCAATATAAATATTTGCATGTATGTATATATACATAAATATGCATTTTCAAAATTTCTAAATAAATCCAACCTTATTTATTCATAGTAAACCAATAAAATTCAATTACATTTTTGTATTAAAATGTCAATAATATTCATTTATTCTTCTTAGCCCTCAGAAAAACCAAAAGATAGAATTAATTCCAAAGAAAATAAATTTTCATTCATACCAGAAATGCCTTAACATATGTTTATTTGGAAAAACAAGTTATATATCAATTGAATTTTTATGAAGAAATATTGAACAAAAACTGATTTTTTTTTTGCAGTACTGGGGATTGAACTCAGGGGCATCCTACCTCCGAGCGATACCCTCAGCCCTATTTTTTATTCTTTATTTTGAAATGGGGTCTCATGAAGTTGCGGAGGGCCTCACTAGGTAGTTGAGGCTGGCCACAAATCCAGTTCCTCCAGGCTCAGCCTCCCAAATGCTGGGATTACAAGCATGCACCACCACACCCAGCTAAAACTCTGATTTTCTAATGCAAAATTATAATGTTAAATATTTTAACATGTGTGTGTATATATACACATTTATGTGTGTGTGTGTGTGTATATATATATATATATATATATATATATATATATATATATATAAACAATTCAATATACCCATCTTTTGTGACCATGGCTCAGAAATGTCATTTTAATATACATCACAAGAATCATTAAGGTCTATTAGATCTAGATTGAAGTTACAATGTCAAAATTTAGTTTCAAAGTTATAAAGTTCTTTGATGATCAATTTATAGGACATCCTTAGATATCTAAATTATATAGTTAAATCAAGTTTAAGACTGTTATTGTCTGTTTTGCTATTTTCAGGGAAGCGTGAAAAACATTTTACAAAATTTTATTTTATCCCCAAAGAAGAGCAAGACAATGATAAAATAAGAACAAACACTCCAAAGTAAAGCATACATACCTCTACACACTCAGTGTACAATGAAAATAACTTAAAATACTCCACTTTTATAAACCCTGAACATAGTCTGTGTTCTCCATGCAGAATAATTAAAGGGTATAAGGGCAAAGTTTCAAATGCACACACACTTTTTAGCTATTTTATTTGGTTACTCTATAACAAAAAAGGAATTTTTAAAATAATATAGCTAGATGATCAAAAAGTTCACATTTTTACTGTATTTAGATCATGCTAAAGTATATTCTTAAATGAAAATAAAAATATTCATGGCACAGAAGAACTTTTAAATATTACTTTCAAAGTTTAGAGACTCTCTGAATTTAAGCTTACCCCAACAGCTATGACATAATGATATTCTATATATCAAATGAAATTAATACAAGATGAGATGACTCTTTCATCACAGCAGGCAAACTAGAGTTTAAAAAACCTGAATATGGATCAAGGTATTAGGTGTTTAAAGGGCAACTCAGGTATAGAGCAATACAGAAATATTTATCTTGAACTGACATTTTTATACATTATATAATCAAAAGTATTTTTAAGAAATGATTTATTATTTTAGGAATAACTACTAAATTTGAAAAATATCCCTATTTCCTTGTCCTACAAAGTGTACTTGACTAGATCTAAAGAGATTTCTTTAGTCATTTATAATCATTGCTCTATTTATATAAAGGATACAGTGAAAGAAATTCTGCAGTTGCCATATAATGCACAAGTCTTATTTTAAACAGTT
>PVLC010020087.1:0-29720 GCA_004027655.1 Graphiurus murinus | reverse complement strand
AGACATAAAGAGGAAGGTTGGTATAAAAATAGATTCAACTTACACATTCAGCATACTTCAAAAAAGTTCTTTAAAAAGCTAAATTATAGCTTATAACTAGATTCTAAGACTCAAAATATTAATAGTTATTCTCACAGATGAACAGTAATAAAGTATGTGACTCAAAATAAGCCCCCAAATGCAAACAATGAAAACTAAATTGAGCACAGCATCCAAAAAAGCCTGGCAGTAAACTCACTGTGCCCCACCCTTAGCACATGCTGTTCTCAAGGTGGAGCAACAAGTTCCAAAGCTTAAGTTTTGGCAAGGTTTTCCATCCTTCTCAAACCTTCAAACTCCCAGATCTATATTCCATATCATTATTTTCTTTATATCCACATCCCTTTTCTCTTCTTCTGCTGTTACTGATCACTTTGTAAAACATTAGGACCAACTGTGCAATTTGATGTGATTTTTTTTTTAACTGTGCCAAAGCCAGAGCAACGTATCAAATGAGCCTTTAGTTAGTTGTAGAGGTGGTAGGGAAGGGGTTGGGGACAGGTATGTGTCTGCTAGCTGACAAAACTAAGAACATTAATAAATTTTGATTATTCTGTTCCCAAGATAAGTCTATGTAGATGATTTTTCATGACCTTATTAAGAATGCAGTCACCGACTAGCACGGCACGTTCTGAGTTTGACTCACCCAGGCCTGGGCACAGCAAAATAGCAGAGCATGGGCACTGGATATCTATTTCTAAGAATGAACGTGGAATCTGACTCATTCTTTACCTCAAACCTCTACAAGCTAAATTATTATTGAATGGGGAATGTCAATATTAAGAAGAAGCTGTCTTGTTTCCCAAGTCTGGTCTTTAAAACAAAGAGGTCTTAATAGATGAGTTTTAATCATTCATTAAATTAACCAGTATAGATTGAGTTTCTAACATTGGTCAGGAAACCATGCTCACAGTGGTAAATACAAGAGTGCAAAGTCTCTACTCCCTGGGAATAAATACCGTAGCATTTGAGACAGACATAAAGGGGCAAAACAGAATTTAGAGAGTGGTATGACAGTGGAGGTCAATTGCAGAGTAGTAAGAGGAATATGGGCCAGAAAAAGCATCTTGATAGAGGTGACCTGTGATGGGGGAGGAAATACAAAGACCTGAGGCAATAACATTCTAGGAAGAGCAAAGGCCCAGAGGTCATGCCACGGGCTGGAACAACAGAATGGACAGTGTAGCTGGGGCTTAGTGATCAAGATGGGAAGTCCTGGAACATGGACAGGAATCGGGCAAGGGATCTTAGCTATCTTAAAGCTTAACATTTCCTTTTTTTTCCCTCTGTATAGCAAATACATAAAATATTTGCCTCTTTTTCAGCATATTTCAGGAGAGAGGGCTAGCTGATAGGAATGCCATGATTCCAGGTAACTTTTAATTTGATGACTTCGGTTTGATAGATGCACTGGAACAGGGAGCTTACAGCCAAGATTTTATGAGACATCTATAAGCATGCAGTCAGGAGTGGCATATCAAAAGGTAGTATCCATGATTTTGTTTAATTAAAAACTTCGTTTATCTATTAATTTTACATGGATAGTTGCAGTGAAAAATTGCTGTCTATACATGTGTATATTTCATTAGAATGAGATGTGCTCTTCTATTTAAGCACAGAAGTGCCAACGAGGATGCAGATACAGTCCTTAAATCTAGTCTCAGAGGGGGCGAACTATCAAAATGGTCAGGATAACTTGATTTTATTGCAGTTGAAAATGCAAATTGCTGGGTGTGGTGGCAAACACCTGTAATCCCAGTACTTGAGAGGCTAAAACAAAAGGATAGAAGGTTGGAAACCAGCGTCAGCAACTTAGTGAGGTCCTCAGCAACTTAGACCATGTTTCAAAGTAAAACTATAAAATAGGTCTGGGGGTATAGCTCAGAAGTAGAATGCCCCTGGGTTCATTCCCACTACCAAAATAATAATAATAATAATAATAATAATAATAATAATAATAATAATAATAATAATAATAAAAAAATTTAAAAAGAAAATGCAAATCTTTGTACCATATAAAATTGTTATTTTTATTAGCTCTGATAAATTAGTTTAAATTCAGTAGATCCAAAATGTCTTTCTTAGAAACTTTAAGTCTATGGAAAGAAACATCACTATAATTTATAGCCTGAAATGACAAAATTTAAAAATAAATAAAATTGTTATAATAATGAATTGTTTGTTATGCATTATGTAAGCACTAGGATTCTTTTTAAAGAACTGAATAGAAAGTTTCTGGTCTAATTTCTGAGTCTTTGATCTATGTTGAGTTGACTGTTATACAAGGTTAACAAATAGGAATGGAACCACCATATGATTCAACTATACCACACCTTGGTATCTTTCCAAAAGAACTAAATTTAGAATACTATAGTGATACATGTATATCCATGTTTATAGCAGCACAATTTACAATAGCTAAATTATTGAACCAGCCTAGGTGTCCATCAGTAGATGAATGAATAATAAAAATGTGGTATATACATACAGTGGTATTTTACTCAGCTATAAAGAAGAACAAAATTATTTCATTTGTAGCAAAATGGATGAAACTAGAGAATATTATGCTAAGTGAGTTCAGCCAGTCCCAGAAAGTCAAGGGTCATATGATTTTTCTCATATAAGGAAGCTGGAGGAAAAAATAGGAAGCAAAAAGGACTTCCGATAAATGAAGAGAGAGACCAGTAGAAGAGTAGAAGGGGCTCAGGGGAGGGAGGCTGAGAGGGGGGGAAAAAGGAAATTGAGGAGGAAAACAGTTTAAATTATACTATGTCTATATGTAAAGACATCACTTTTGGCCTCACTAACATGTATGGGGAGGGTTGGAGTGGGGTGAGATCCAGAGGGAATCACACCCAGTGCTGTGTGCATGTATTTGTGTAACACATTGAACCTCACTATGATGTATAACACAATGGACCAATGAAAACATATTAAAGAACATGAATTGAGTAGAAAGTAAAATGCATTGTTGTAGGTAATATATAAAACAAATAGATACCCATTCAATGGACTTGGTCTCTGCTGCTATGTTTAATTCTTATGGTTTAAATATAAATATAGTAGTAATGAAACTGACCAGAGAAAATAAATAGCCCAGGTAAGTCAAAAATAAGCACAAAGATTTTTCATGGAAAAAAAAATGGAACTTCACACGAAACTCTTGTTATAGCACCAGCTAGAAGCAGCACCAAGTGGACATAGATGGACTATTTGTCAGATCACAAATAGCCCCACTTCTTTGTTTTACATGTATAGCCCACATTCTTAACATAGCCTGGTAAAGCAAACTTTCTAGAGTCATAAAACCATACTCCTTTAGAGTCATATATTTGCTTTCTAAGAAGTAGGAGGGTCTTTCATCTACGCATCCTAGGTGCAATCTCCAGACTTTGAGACGCCAATGTAGCCATAGCAGAAGAGTCAGTATAATTACTCATATATGCAGATAGCAACTGCCAGGGGGGAAAGGGCCCAGCTGGGCTACCAATGTGGTATCTTTTTAAAGTGTTAAAGTTTCATTTTCTTTTAAGTATATTCATAAATCATGGAAACACTATGGAGTATCATGAGAACTTCAAGTCAATTTCCTTCTGTCATATTTGACTATTTGGTGCTGATCATCTTTTGCCCTCAGAGAAAATAATGGATAATACTTTCTATCCAGAACCAGAACATAAGTGTCTCCAATGACCTTAATTACTGTACTTGAATGAACGAGAGGAGGATTCCAGCAATCCATTCATCTGGTTTTGGTTTTCAGTGATCCACCATTGCCTTAAGTGGTTAACATGTTTTTAATTTAACTCCTACATTTCAAATTGCTGGCAGAAATTAGTTTTTAAAGGTAGATGAGCAGACAAGTTCAAAGTGTAATTCTCTTCGTCAGTCATGAGTCATTGCCCTATCCTGACTTTCACAGCAAACGTGATCCTTAGGATTTGTTGTACTGAAACACTTTGCTTCTGAATAGAAAGTTTCACAGCTTCATGCCGATTAGTATTTCCAACATGTTTGATTTTGAAGCATGCTTGAATTAGTTTAAATGCAGGAACTAGTTGAAAGTAATTGAACAAGAAGAAATAGGGATAATATTACTGATTCTAGGAAATTCGTTGTGGTTAAAGGTTAAAAGAGACTGATGCTGTGCCCTATTTTTATGGAAACATGAAGTCGAAGGGTCACTCATGTTATGGAAAAAATTACTTAGCTTCTATAAAACTTTTAAAAATTATTTTAAATGATTTCATGATCATACATTATTTGCAAATTATATGAGACATGCATTTCCTGGATGCTTGGGTTTTGAAAAACTATATCAGATAGTAGTGATATAGATATATATATAGATATATTCACTTCCTGGCAAGTGAATAACACCTTTGCAAACCTGTTATGAAGAAGCCCAGCTGAGCCCCAGGTCAGTCCTAGAACTTCAGGACAAGCATTTCTTGCTTCTAGTCTACTTAAGGAGTAGATTACACGACATACCCCTCTGTGGTTGTGTTCTGTACCCTATCTGATCCTTAACAGGTGAACATCCACTTCCTAGCCAAAAGCAAAGAGTTGGAAAACTTGGTTGAAACTAGAAATCTGTTGTTATTCTGCCTCTTCTGGTCCCAGAGCCTACATTGCATTTGGTTTTTTGGTTGTTGTTGTTTTTGTTGTTGCTGTTGGTTTTTGCTAGCATTGACCTTAGCACCTGTCATGTGAATTAGTTTAGATTCTACTCTCTTTGCCTCTTCTTGTATCCTACCATCAATCTTTATCCTCTAGACACTTTTTATCTTCCTCCTCTGTTTGAACAGATTTTTAATATTTCTCTAGGTCTCACTTGCCAACTTAGTATATCTTCCAGATTCTCCCTCTCCATTCCTCCTACTCCCCCTTTCCAATCTATGTGCCCATGCCTCAACAGTCTGACAGCAAGAGGAGTGAGCTTTTTTCATCTAATCCTGATGGGGTTTTGGCCAGCTACCTACCAATCCTTTACCACTTAATGATCCTGTCCCCTGGGTTGACACCTCTTGCCTCCAGTTAATTGGAAGACAGCATTCTTATTACAGAATTGTCCTAACTGATCCTTCCGGTTTCCTTTTCTGACTCATCTAGTCTTTGTATTTTTTCTCACCACAAATTTCTTGTTAGATATACAATGTAAGAAAGAAACACTTAATTCATTTACTGTTTCAGAAGTTATACCACATAGACCCTATTTGAGATATCACTCCATTATTTTATTTAACCTGTGAACTTGTTATAAACATAATAATAAATCAAATAGAATGAAATTTACTGGCAGAAAGTAATTCTTTAGAATTTTCTGCTCATCCTCCATTTAGCTAGGGATTGAATAGTTGTCTAGGAGGCATAATTTGGATGCCCAGACTTCTACATACAGACATTCTTCTTCTTTTATTAACCTAGACCTGTGCTTTTCAAACATTAATGTGCATATGGGTTTGTATATCAAAGCAAATAAACAAATATATACATATACACATATATACATGTATGTATTGAAGAGCTTTATAGCCTGACAACACTGCTGCCTGTACTTGTTTACAACAGCTCTATGCTTGTGCTGAGTAGCAGCTGCCTCCTGAATAACAGAAATGGACTCACTTTTGATAATTCTGCACTCACATTAGCTGCTTGGGCCTTATCGGCTTATTAGTTTGTTTGTATTACAAAAAGAAGAAGAAGAAGAAGAAGAAGAAGAAGAAGAAGAAGAAGAAGAAGAAGAAGAAGAAGAAGATTTGAAACTGAAGCGATGAAGACATAAATTTCTACCCAGCAGCACTTTTAATTTTCCTAAAAGTAACTAAAACATGCTTTGTATACAAAGATTTAAATAACAATCATCCCTATTAGCTACCTAGAATAAATATTGTTAATTTTTTGACATATTTTTAAGGATTTTTTCCCTTCCTGTAACAAACAATATTTTTTTTTATCTTGTAGAATTTTATTTCTTTATTTTTATTATTTGTGTGTGTGGTACTGTGGACCAAACCCAGGGTCATTTTGCCTCTGAGATATACCCCCATCCCCATTTTATTTTTCATTTTGAAGCATGGTCTCACCAAGTTGCTGAGTACCTCCCTAAATTGCTGAGGCTGGCCTTGAACCTGCAATCCCCCTGTCCCAGCCTCCCAAGTATTGGATTCCAGGGATGTGCTACCACACTCTGCTAGAATTTCATTGTTTATGCAAGGGTTAATTTCTCCCTCAAAAAGTCTCCCTCATTCTTAGAGATTTTCCTACTTTTTTTCCTCCAAAGATGTAATAATTGTGGGTTTGTAAAATCCAGTCATTTTGTGATGAGGGCTTTAGACTCACCCCCAAATCAGGACTCTCATCGCTCTGCTTTTTAGCGATTCTCTTCTCTCAGTACAACAATTATCTAAGTTATTTCTGCTTTGAGAGATCACCTTTGAACTGTTGCTCATTATTCAGCTGCTTCTCATTCTTTTCTTTTCAGTCACCACCCACCACTGAAAGATTACACATTATACCTGTTTTGTGAACTTTCTACCAGATTTTGAAATCCTTGTACTTTCATCAAACTCCTCTGATTGACCAAAGACCAGACTATTTCCACATAGTTTACTCAGTTGGAAGGAAAGGTTTCCATGGCTGTTCTGTCCTCACCCCTCTGACATATGTTGCTCCTTGCTACAGTGCACTTAACTTTCGTTGGAAAATTACTAATGCATCATTTTCACTCATATATTTGTTCTCTTAATTCCATGTTTCAGTATCTGCATCTGAGTAAGTGCTTACCATTGTTCATAACTCCTGGAGAGCAATTACTGCCTTACCTGTGCAAGAACTTGTACAATTGGATTCTAAATAAGTTAGGCTCTTTAATAAATAAATGTTAAATGATGCTAATATTTTTATTCCAATGTAGTAACTCTATTTGATAAGAATTTTAATCACATGTTCACATAATCAGACTCTTTTCCTTTCACATTTAAGGTGATGATATGGTACTTTTAGAGCACCTGGGCTTTCTACAAGGAAGCACACTGCTTTGGTGTTCAGGTGTTGGCTTCTTTACCACACTGAGTTTACCAAGCTCTCCATTAGGCCAGCATAAACCTTTGCCATCTAGCCACATAAACCACATGTTTTCACAAACTAGAAAGTCAACTCTTTGTTAGAAATGATGTGGGAAAGGGTAGAAAATCCTTTCTTTTTAAGAAAAATTGACATCCTTTTGAAATAATAAAACTAGAATTCTCATTGAGTTGACTTTAATGATATGTTTTTGTGAACCATGTTTAGCAAAGGGAATTAATTTCCTTTGACTATCACCATAGACTTTTAGAATCCAAGAATGATTTATTTGCTTTGTGTCTGAGATTAACCAGTTAAGAATGGAAAAATCCTATTAGATCATAAAAGACTGTTCCCTTACCCGCTGCAGGATTCTGTACTACGGTATATTTCCTAATCCTTCTTCTTTTTAATCACATTCTTCCTGTATTCATTTGAAAGTCATTACTTCAAAATATTTTCATAAAATTATAATACTGTGCATGATTTCAGATGGAGATAAATCTCTTATGTTTGTTTTATAATACCCACCAAAAGTTTATTTTTTTTAATATTGAGCAATGTTTGTTTCTTTAAAATGGGACAATTATACTAGTCGTCTACAAGTTTAAATCATAGCAGTGTTTTCTTTTACTTGAGTAACTTTAGCTATTATTTTTGGAATAGTGAGATTTTGTTTGGAACATACAATGGACTATGGGTCATTTGTCAGATATACTTTATAAGGAAATTGCAATGTATCTTAAACCAACAGGCAAGCAGATCTGAGTTTGTTTTCTTTCTTTCTTTTTCTTTTTTTTTTTTTTGGTTTTCCATTGTTTAATGTAATAAAAGGCAGAATTAAAATACTCATGATCCATGGGCACATGGGTAACACAGATACTGATGTTAGTCGTTTATATTCTCAAATATTTGGAGATGCACAACTGTACCTGTCAAGCATCTCAGCAGGTGAATTCTGCTTATGGCTTGTGATTCCCAGAGGATAGTGCAGCTAGGAGCTAATTGCCAGCTCACCAGCTTTTGCAAAGTTAAGATACATCTGTAACATGTAACCAGGGGAGAGTATGAATCAAATCAATCAGCACATTAGTTATTATGCATATCATTAACACATTAAATGATGTCACAGCCAATTTATCTTCTTTTTTTTTTTTGAGGTACTGGAGATTGAACCCAGGGTCATTCATTCTACCTCTGAGCTACACTCCCAGCCCCATTTTTTATTCTTTATTTTGAAACAGGGTTTCACTATGTTGCAGAGGGCCTTACTAAGTAGCTGAGGCTGGCTGCAAACTTGTGATCCTCTTGTCTCAGCCTCCCACGTACTAGGATTACAAGCATGCGCCACCATGTCTCTTTTCAACCTAATGGTTTATGTATGTTGTATTCTTTTTAAGGACAGTTTGCAAGTCAGATGATTTTTAAAAAATAAAATAGCTAACTTGGGAAACAAAACTATAAGCCCTAATGTTACAAACCGTTTTGGTTGAATTTACATATTGTCTTATTAGGAGTCAACAAATACTTATTTAAATTAGTTCATATTAAATTTTGTCCAGTAACCCAGATACAATCTGCCAATTTGCTACCTTAAAATTGGTCTTGGCTCCTCGGTGCCTCCAAGATGAAGTCTAACTTCCTTAATCAATATTTGCTTTGGGATCAAACTCCATTTCAGTCCTACTTTTCACCCTTTCCTTTCCTATACCTGACTCCTGCCCCTGTCTCATGCTCTATTTGTCTCTTATTGCTCTCCCCATGCATCGGCTGCAGCTGAAACTTCTCATGCCTTGTCCCCTAGAGGTTCATGTTCTGCAAGCTTGGCCACCCATGTGGCAGTGTTGAGGTAGTGAGAGCTTTATGACCTGGGGTCTTGTGGAAAGTAATTTGGTCATGGGCGCTCCACCCTCATGAGTAGCTGTTGGCTGTCTTGTGGGAGTGGGTCAGGTCTTATGGGACTGAATGGCTTCTTGTAAGAATAGGTTTTTACAAGTGAGTCTGGCACCCTCCCTGAATCCCTCTTCTACCTGCACTATTTACCACTTGTGTGTGCACATCCACCATTGTGATGCCGTCTGCTCTGCCCTCACAAGAGGTTAGCAGATATTGGTATCATGTTATTGGGCCTCCAGAACTGAGAGCTAAATAAACCTTTTCTTTACAAATTATCCAGCCTCGGGTATTTTGATATAGCAGCAGAAAACTGTCTTAGACAGTACCCAGCCTCAAACAGCTGGACAGCCTTTCCAGACTTGATTACATAGCCCTGAAATATTTTACATTCTTTGGGTTTTCCTAGGATGGAGCTGATGCTTCCCTCACCTCTGTTTCAATCAGTGTTCTCACTGCTGTGACCCAAAATACCCATGACCACAGCTTAGACAAAGACATCTTTCTTTGCTCATAGTTTTGGAGGTTTCAGAGGTTTCAGGCTGTGTTAGGCCAAGTCACATCTGTTGTGCTCAGGCCACACTCTCAATAACCCACCTCCTCCAGCCATACCCTATTTGCCTACCTTACCACCCAGTGAATCCATTAATCCATTGATGGATTTATCCACTGATGAGGTTCGAACCCGCAGGATTCAGTCATTTCACCTGTGAACACTTTTGCATTGTCAGTACATGAGTTCTTCCAGGGGACATTCTATATCTAAACCATAACAATCTCTGTATCTCTCTCTTCATATAGGACCTACCAAGATGTCTTCTAAGTGTTTGGTAATAAGAATATTATAGCTACTTATGGAATTTGCCAATGAATTAATAGTTAATGTTATGATAATCATAACACGGATAGAGAGTAATCAATGTCTTAATGACTAATATCCAATAACCCCTATTTTGATTCCTTATATCTCACATGTGAAAAAATCTTACCTCTTATATTTTGGCACTGAAGCATTCTTGTTCACTTTTACTCTGAATTCAATGGTAGAATTTTATTATAATAATCTAAGACAATTTATCTGATCTCATATAGTCATACATTAAATATTGCATACATGACATTTTGTGCGTTTTTTTAAGTAAAGGGTGATATAGTATTCAGGAGACCCTCTGAAATATTTAAGAAGCATCAACTGCTAAAAACCAGTGTAGCATGAATTCACAGCTATCTAGGTGTTGCTGATCTTTGGGAAACACAAAGTAAGGAAATAAATATAAGGGTGAGCATAATTGTGATTAAAATTTCAAGAGATAAAATAATTGTTATAGGAATCCAGAGAATGATATACTTAGATAGTTAAAGAAGGCCCAGGGGAGGAGGTAGGATGTGAGTGAGGTTTTGAGGATGAGAAGGAGAGTAGGACGTCCCAACATCATGGTAGAGACATGAGCAACAGAGAGCTTTATTCTCAGAATAAGGAATATTTTCTTGGTTCCTCTTTCTTGCTCCACCTTTTCTGCAAACACTTCTGTTTGCCTGCTGCTTAGCACAGGGTTACATTAGCCAAGTTCTGGGAAAGGATCCAGTAGGAAACATGTAAGAAACTTCCTGGCCATAACAGAAAAATGCTGCAGTATCAAATTGCTTTGTTGCTCGGGCCTCACATCTGTTTCCTCGTCCTTTCACCAATCCTGTTCTTCTTAAAGGGGATCTCATGATTCCTGCCTCCTTGACCTCTTGACCATTGCCCAAGCCTCGCCACAATGCTTTAGAGTTTTCTGTCTGCTTGATTTCTCTTCTACTTTTGGCCCCTGAACTCCTAGGATTTGTGTGTTCTAATTTCTGCATGGCTGAGATTCCTGACTTGCTGTTTTTACACATATGCTTTGGCTTGTTAGTATGCTGGTTTGACTGTCTATCTAGTGCTGACCTACTGCATAGAGGGCATTTCCAACCAGAGAATATCACAGACCCAAACTCCTGTCCAGCTTCTTGTTCTACTATAACTACTAGCTTGTTTATGAAAGAATCAATTTGTGGGAATAATGAAAAATATTTGTGAGAATACTAAAAAAAAAAAAAAAAAATGGGATAAATCTGGACTGTGGAAGGATTTTCAAGACAGGTTGAAGTTTCTATTTTATTCCTCAGGCCAGTGATCTTCAAAGTGGGAAATTTACACCCAAAAGTAAGCAGGATTATTCATAGGAGTATGGAAAGGAATGATTATAATGATTGCCTCAATGTGTTTCTATCTTAAATTTGCTTTTAAAAATAAGTTCATTTGGTTAAATGCAAAAGAAATAGCTGGGCATGATGGTGCATAATTGTAATTTCAGTACCTGGGAGGCTGAGACAGGAAGATCACAGGTTTGCAGCTAGCCTCAGCTACTTAGTAAGGCCCTCTACAACTTAGTGAAACCCTGTTTCAAAATAAAGAATAAAAAATAGGTCTAGAGCCGGGCGTGGTGTCGTATGCTTGTAATCCCAGCATTCGGGAGGCTGAACCCGGAGGATCCAGCTTTGTGGCCGAGCCTCAGCTACCTAGTGAGGCACTCCACAATTTAGTGAGACCCTGTTTCAAAATAAATAATAAAAAATAGGGCTGGGAGTATAGCTCGGAAGTATAATGCCCCTGAGTTCAATTCCCACTACTACAAAACAAAACAAAACAAAATAGGTCTAGAGAAGTATCTTGGAGATAGAATAGCCCCCCTGGGTTCAATTCCCAGTATCACAAATAAATATATACATACATACATACAAAATTAAAATGTATTTAAAATACAAAATAAATTGAAAATATAGATATTTAAATTATGCATTGACCTAAGTCATTCCTTTTGCCAGATGGTAACATATCAACTTTGGTAACAGATTTCTGAAGGGAAGGGTATAAATTCCTTATGCTGAAAAGTTGACAGTGGGTTCTTATTTATTTTCTCTCAACATATTTGAGGTATTGAGTATATTTATGCTGAGATTTATAGGTTGTATGAGTAGCAACTAATACAACCAAATACAACCTTAACCAAAATTACAATCATGAAATGGTCAAGTACCTTAAAATAAAAAACAATCCTGCCAAGAAGTTGAAGATTGAAGTATCTAGTCTATCCAAATGTCTTCTCATGGTGGAGCTGATACTTCTACTCTTAAGATGCACTCTTCCTTAACCACACCTAGAGCAAAAATCACTGGTATTTTTAATGAAATACTGCTAAGAAAAACTGATACTTTCCAAGAAGACTGTAAGAAGGTGGATATATATAAATTTCTTTGACAAAGAACCTCATCCTAAATGTATATTCTACTTTGAGATAATAAGCATTATATGATATCATGATTAGCCAGCCAGTTAAACATAGTATTTATTTCATTTTTATGCTTATCCTTTAAATGTTCACTTTTGCTATGTTTAGTTATACATACATGTGAAAATAATAGTATGTATTTTATACACAAATAATATCAATATTTGGGATGCATGATCAAAAAGATTTTAGTGACTGGGGTTATTCTGTAGTCATCTAATTGAAAATATTTTGAAATCACAGAAAGGGTGATTTCAAATGAGAGTGACAAGATGAACATAGAATTCTGAAGCAGTTGATTAGACCATACCATTTATTTAATATCTAGGATCTCACTTGAAATCATAATCTCCCCATTTTTAGTAAAGAATTCAGTTTTATTAGAAAACTAAATTATTCATTATTTTTCTGAATATATCCAGTATAAGTTTATATGGACTAATTACACTTTGAGTTGAGGAAGAAAGGATACACACTCACTTTTCATGATTTTGTTTTTATCTTTAATAATGATAAACTATTGACTGAAAAATATAATTTCATGGGGATTTATTATTAGAGACTTTCAGAAGTATTACCTCTTACCAATGTAGTACATGCAACTAAATCTTTTTTGACAGTGGTATTGGCAAATTCTTTGATCACTGTTTCTATCTATCCCTATTACCATTTTGGTGTTATATTTGAACTTTGCAACCTCTAAAAGAAAAAGAATAACATTAACCTAATCTAAGATGATCATAAATTATTTGTATTAAACAACAGAGTTCCAATTAGTTTGTTTTCTGTCCATTCTACAAATAAACCTATTATTGGCATGATAATGGAGAAATGCAACATCTTAAACACATGGGATGAGTTTACCAAGAAAACCAATTACAGCTGTAAAATCAGGGTAGCTCTATTTTTAAGTGCAGTTCTTCAGGAAAAGGGGGAAAGTTGCAGAATGAGAATTCTATTTTTATCTGAGGCTCATTCTTTCATGTATTGACAACACTGTGACCCGTCCAAATGGACAACTGGGCATCTAGCTTTTGAACTCTTTCAATATTCTGTAAACATTAGGAAGCACCAGCATGCCTCTCAATCCAAACACTGTCATTCAGACCTTGCGTGCAAAATTTGTGATCATTCACTTTTATTTACTCAAAGTTCATTAAAAGGTGTGATTTAGATTTGTCTCATGATCACCTCTCTTAGCTCCATTGTGTTAATAAAGTTCACATGTATTACTGATTATAAAAAGACTCAACGTCTCAGTGTGTAAATGATGTGTGACACTTAGCCAGGGATTCAGGTTTTCACATTGGTGATCTGGGGATCCTGGCAAATCATGTGGACTGTAGACTGTGGAAATGAAAAGCAAAGGCTTCTCGCCGACCAGTTGTTGCTGAGGGCGGTGCAAAGAAGTGCACACACCAATCCCAGTCCAAATCTGAGATGGACACATCACCTTTTGCACTTGTAGCCATTACACTAGCAAAGGGGAATCATCAACACTCTTATGAATTTCACTTCTGGCTCAAAGTGTAAGCCTTAATTTGTAGACTTTTTTTACTACAATTATCTTGTTATATTACTATCATCTTCTTGGTGATAGTAGTTTTAGGATTTAGTAGATACTATGTAACCAGTTAGTTCTAATAGAAATTTTACTTTTAGAAGTGGTGTCATAAAAACTTAATAATAAAATTAACCTTTAAATTTAATGTCGATATACACATAGAATTGTAAAATTCCCTTTGCAATCATTTTCGGTTTACAGTAAAATTAAGTGAACTAAGAAACTTTTAAGAAATGTTTTAAAATTTTATTTTCTTCTTGGTTGCAGAAAATTTAAATTTGATATAGAAACCTAGGTACCCTCTGTTCAGTTATGGGCCCCATTTATCACAACTCATGCATCTCTTCCCATAGCTGAGTGGCTTTCTACATATAATCACATAGGATGAGCTTTTTTTCTATAAAACCTCATTCTGAATTGACTTCCATGTGAATGTTCACAGGGAAAACCAAGCCAATCAAAAGGTACTTTCAAGATGCATGTGTTCATTTTATTTTAAAATACTTATAATTTATTGCTTATAGGTACATGATACTTTTGTTCTTCCTTGGAATTATAGATCTTTGCAGGTGAATATATCATACTATAGTATTTTTTCACTCTGGCATGAATTTTAAAGACTAAATAAGATCCTTTTAGCATGATTTCTTTGCCAATGCAAATCTAACCCTTGCTTTATGTGTGTGGCCATGGGTGGGACCATTCTAATCGATCCAGGCTTAGATTAATAATAAAACTAACCTTCATGGAAGTCTTTTGTAGAAACTGTCCCCTTTAAGCCTCACAACAGGTCTTTGAATGAGGTACTCTTTTTGTTCCTATTTTTTAAATGATAAAGCTGAGTTTAGAGAAAACTGGAAGTTTATTTAACTTGCCTTACATCACATAACTACTGAATGGAGATGAGCTACTCAGTCCTTAACTCTAGACCCAGAGTCTGAATATTATGCTACGTAAAACATAACTACACAACAAATGGACTACTTAGACTTCAGTCAAAATTTTGTGCATATTATCATTTTATGTAATAATCTTTAACCAAAGAGATAGTTCTTCCTTTTCTCATTAATTTTCTCTTGCCTGCAGCTGCTAGATCCTTTCCATTAACTTTATAGGTCAAGTGGTTAATAATCTTTAAACAGATCTTTAAATCTACCAACTAAGTTAATTTATTAACAGCAACAAAAACAAAAACAACCTGTTTTTCTAGAATCCTTTTCTTACTAAGAATTGTCATATGATTACAGTGGAATATATTTTACTTTTTTTTTTTTTTTTTTTTTTTTTTTTGCGGTACTAGGGATTGAACTCAGGGGCGTTCTACCTCTGAGCTATACCCCCAGCCCTATTTTTTATTCTTTATTTTGAAACCAGGTCTCACTAAGTTGCGGAGTGCCTCACTAGGTAGCTGAGGTTGGCCTCGAACCCGGATCCTCCGGTCTCAGCCTCCTGAATGCTGGGAGTACAAGCGTGCGCCACCATGCCCGGCACAGTGGAATATATTTTAATTGGAACATTTATGAATAAAGATATTTAAAGTCTCTGCCCATGTGTTTGCCTCAGAACTGGATGAGTTGCAATGTATCTAATTTTTACCTTTTATTTTTAATTGAGAAACTTAACAGTTACAGAAAATTATAAAGACTAAAACAAATATCTTCAGTATAAAATGTTATTGATCTTGTTATTTTTCTTCCAATTATTTTGCTAAGAAACCATAGCAAACATAAACTTCTTTTTATTTTCATTATTAATTTATGGCAATGATTACATAGAGAATGTTAACTTTTCAAGACAGCATTCATTTTTTAAAAAATGCATTTGTTGGAGTATTGTAATCTCACATCCTAATGAACTTCAGAGTGATAGGAACATACATGCACACAGCACTTGGTGAAAACAGCATTTTAAAGTGTTCTTACAAAAGGTAGTATATTCAGATGGAGTTAAGGGTAACATATTTAATTATCTTCTGCTCTAGGGCATCATTTGCCATTTTAAAATGGCATTTTAAAATGTTGATGATTTAGAATAATCAGTAATCTGGTTTAAAGGATCTTGTTGCCAAAAGAACTATTTTAAGGTTTGTCATGTGAAGTGATTGTGGGTTTTGGCTTAAGAATTCGGTAGCTATTTAATCTCCCTGATTTTAGTATTACTTATTAATCTCTGTGCCCTTTGGTCAGAAGTTTGAGGAAGAGCCACATGAACTGAGCATGACAAAGTCCATGCTCTTGTTTGTTTTTCCATTGTGTCTGAGGCAAAACTCTTTTAGAAACTCAAAAGCATTCTCCAAAAATTAACATTAATTGTGAGATTGGTAGCAAAGGGAATGGGAACAAAGTAAAAAATACACATTGGGTTCCAAAATTGGCCACTAATCAATGTGCTGCCAAGTGGGGGCTGTTGGGAGCTGACTGATGTCGGAAGGGCCACTCCCCCACTACCTCAGCCACGCACAGGGGAGGAGACCAGCCACCAAATGACAGGCTTTGCCCTTGTGTGGTGTGTCATGAGGGCATGCTTCATCTTTAGCCAAAGAACTAGGGGTAATAGCTTTAAAAGAGCAGATTGGTTGATTTTAGATCCAGATTTCATAATTCATATATGTATACATTTAGACTCTTAATTATCAGGCTTCTGGCCATTCCTAATAATTATTTGTTTATACATTCAGGTCCTTGAAAGTTTTTGATCCTTTTACACTTAGGGTGGCAGAGTTTGGTTGAAATGGGTATGGGCAGAGAATCTTAGCTTTTCCATAGCATTTCCAAAATGTTTTCCTTAGGAATGACCTAACACTGGGACTTGGGGAGCTGGAAAGATATGGAGTAGATATTTGGATATGAGATGCCATTGGCCTCCTAAACAGTTTCCAGTGTAGCTATGATCTATCGTCTATCATATTTTTATGGGATTCCAAATCCCATTCTAGAGAGTTAATTTCAAATGACCATTATATTTAATAAGTCAATAGCAATCTTTGAAAACATGGATTTTATATTTAACTTGAAGTGACACTTTAATAGCTATGTGACTTAATATCATTTAACTATATTGACAATATTGTTAACATCATTACTCTAAGTAAAATCTAAAGGGATTTATTTTCCACAGTCTCTCCACCAATACTGGAGAACAATTCTAGATTATTGATGAGTAGCCTTTTGCGGTGAGGCCTAGGCATTTAATCTTTCAGAAGCTCTGCTGGTGATGACACGTGCATCCTGAATGAAGAACCAATGTTTCGTAGTTTCCACCAAAATGTGTATAGTATTTTATATTCCACATATATATTCTAATTTAATTCTATAGCAGATGTTTTCCATGCTTCTTCAGAGTTTACACTTTTTTATAAGCAGTGATGCTGTATCATTTGATATCTGTGAATCATTTCCAGTCAAATCACAGAAAGCGAACAAACCTTTCTGTCCCTAGTTGCCACATTGCTTTCACAAGTGATGTAGCAATCGCAGTACTATCATCAGTCCATTTTGTTTCATCACAACTTTCCTAGAATTGGGAATTATCATTTGCTGAATATATTTTAAGTTCTCATTATTTTCAGGATTCTGAAAATAAGAAGAGAGAGAAAATGGTACAAATGCCTACATTTATCCACAGAGCCATGGGCAATTCCCTGGAAGTAGAGGGATGTTCTGGTGGAAGGTGCTAGCTCTTGCAGGACAGCACTGGGTTCTTAGGACCCCACAAGAAGCCTTCCTTGACTTTCAGGAAGCTTGCAGTGCTTTTTATGAGAGTATTAGATTAAATGAAAGCCCAGATCCAGAGAGAAATGATGTAAACATCTATTTTCCAGAGGTTGGTTCCATTTCTTTTTTTTTTTTTTTCTTTTTTTTTGCGGTACTGGGGATTGAACTCAGGGGCATTCTACCTCCAAGCTATACCCCCAGCCCTATTTTTTATTCTTTATTTTGAAACCGAGTCTCACTAAGTTGCGGAGTGCCTCACTAGGTAGCTGAGGCTGGCCGCGAACCCGGATCCTCCAGTCTCAGCCTCTCGAATGCTGGGATTACAAGCGTGCACCACCACGCCCGGCTCTGGTTCCATTTCATTAACAATTGTATCACCAGGTTTTGATTGTCATGCCATTTTCTGTAATTTTATCTCATGCATCTTCTACATCCATGAGTCACCAAGTTGGTATAAGAAGCAGATAGCAAAGATTCATGGAAAGGTTATAGATTGTGAAAATAGATGTATCTGAGTTTGAAATACAGCTCCACTACTTACTGTGTTAGTAACTTTGGACACTAATGTACTTACTGTCTCTGTGCCTTGGTTTTCTTGTCTATAGACATAAACTTAATAACAAGTTTGCAGTACTGTTATGGGTTAAATAGCAGCATAAAAATATTTTCTACCATGTCTGACATATGTCAACCTTGCATCCCTGGTATTTTTTACTTCACAATGATTAGTTAAACCATTGTTTTATATTTCTACTTTGAATACTACTACAGCCAGCTAAAATGGCATGACAATCAAAATCTTTACTTGCTAGCTAATGGAACACACACACACACACACACACACACACAACACACATACACACATACATACCAGCCACAGGGATCTTTTTTTAAATGCTCCTTTAATTGTACCCATCCTCAGTTAAGGAATTCACAGTCTTTATAACCTGGGAGGCTAAGCAATCTTGCTCTAGGTCACACCCCTGGACTGTCTTGCCTTCTTCCTCTGATAGGGTTGTTCTATCGATCTATCTATCTATCTATCTGTATGTATGTATAAAATGTTCCTGCAAATGACCGTGTGTGTGTGTGTGTGTGTGTGTGTGTGTGTGTGTGTGTGGTTTAATCCTACTAATCCCTAAGCCATTTTCTCAATTTTAGGAAATAAGACACACTTCCCAACCTAGTCATTGCCTCTTATTGATGGGTTACATTAATTTCTATAGATCAGTTTTTCACCCTATAGCTACTTTTCTATGCTATATTTTAGCTTCTCCAAAAACTTGTCATCTTTTTTAAAATTATTTTGAAATAGGTCCCTTGCAGACATTACAGGTGCCCTCCAGTTTTCAGTTTCTCTTTGTCCTGTCCATATTTAATGCTTCTCTAGCCTTCTCCCCTCTTTCCCTCTTGAATCGTAAGGCCTGACTTTGTCAGACAGCTGCATCAGCACCTTTTTAACCTTTTGATCATTTTTTGTTTTATTATTTCTAGGCATTATTGCACGTTGACTTTGTACAATTGTGTTTTCTTTCTGGGTAGTTCTGGTGGGTTCTAGTGCACAGGCTTTGCTTAGGCTTTTTGACTATAGCAGCACAGGGCTTTAAGGAACAGCCTGCAAGGGCTACAGAATTTCATATTTCCCATTTTTTAAATGTTTAACTTTATTATTTGTGCATTGTAATTATGCATTATTGTGGGACTCAAGGTGATGCATTCATATATGAACACAACATCTCTTGGTGTTTCCCACCCCCCACCCCATAGACCAAGGACATGCTAGTGCCCTCCCTTCTGTACATTCTAGTGCAATTAGTAATGATACTTTCATATATAAACATGGCATTGTTTGGTCTTTTTCCTTCCTTGATATGATCCTCCCTCCCCAATCCCCTTCTACTATTCTACTGGTCTGTCTCCTCATTTTCACAAAATCCTTTTCCTTTCCTGTCTTCTTTCTAGCTTCCACACATGCATGCAGCCCTTGAATTTCTGAGTCTGGCTGATATTACTTTGCTATGATATTCTCTAGTTCCATCCATTTTCCTGCAAATGACATAATTTTGTTCTTTTTTATGGCAGAGTAAAACTCCACTATACTTATATACCACATTTTCTTTTTATCCATTCCTCTGTTGATGGACACATAGATTGGTTCCATGTTTTGGCTATTGTGAATTGTTCTGCTATAAACATGGGTATGCATGTGTTACTATACTATTCTTTAATTCTTTTGGAAAAATTTTGAGGAGTGCTATAACTAGGTTATATGGTGGTTCCATTTCTAGTCTTTTGAAAGGTAGCTGAAAGCCCAGTGTTTCATATATGGAATTTTGGCTATGTTTCGCTAAAGAGCTTTGTTTGTTTTAATTTGCTCCCGAAAGATCATCCCTTGGTTTATATGACTACACATAAAGTTTTGCAAACTATCTACTACCTCAAACTACTATTAACTTCAACCCTCAGACTATTAACCTCAAATCTTTTTTTCTAGTTTTTAATATTTTTCAGCTACTAATTGTGTCCTTCTTGTAACCCACATTGAGAACCAGAGAATAACAAAGGACCATAGACTTTATTTGGTGCAGTCTTTTTCTTCTTGTCCAAATCTGTACCTTCCTCCTACCTCACCACATATACACTTCTCAACAGTGTCTCTACATTCCTAAATAGTAGGTAAAAAAGAAAGTCTTCTTCCATTATCATAGAAATTTCTTCTAATGACTAACCAGATAGTGTTTAGACAGGATGGGAGTTTTCAAAATGAAATCAATAAAATAAAAAGATGTTGGAAGGTATAAATGGCATGTATAAAATTCTGTTACTATAAATTCAAGTTAGTTTACTTTGATTTTACTGGAGTTTTGTAGTTATTATTCTTTCAAATGAGAGAAAAAGCAACTGGAGTTTGAAAACTTAACTGTTCTTCCAAAAAATGATCTAGTTTCTCACTGAAATGTACTTTGGTGATCTAATGGACATATTTGAGATTCAGGTGAGGTTTAGTTTAAACTTTGAGCTTAGTATCATTAATTGAAATACAGATAATAGTGTGAGATCTCGTCAAATGTTTTCACTGCTAGAATAAATAGAAAAACTATTTTGAAAGAGGAATATTTTGCAATATTATCTTAGTCTGTTTAGGCTACATTAACAAAATGCCATAGATTGTACAGCTTTTAAACAACATTGATTTCTCACAGTTCTGGAGGTGAGAAAGTTCTAGATAAAAGTGGCAGCAGACTCAGAGTCAGGTGACGTATTTCTTCCTGGCTTACAAATGGCATTTCACTGTGTCTTTACATGCTGAAGGAGCAAGTGAGGTTCCCAGCCTCTTTTAAAAGGGCACTAATCCTGTTCATAAAGGAAGAGCCCTCATGACCTAATAGTTCTACAAGGCTCCACTTTTTTATTTATTTACTTATTTATTTCATGTATGTATGTATTTTCCATGGTACCAGAAATGAAGCCCAGAACCATTCTACCTCTGAGCTACACCTCCAGACACTTTTACATTTTTTATTTTAAGAGATGGTCTGTCTAAGTTGCTGAGGGTCTCTCTGAGATTGGCCTTGAACCTATGATCCTCTTGTCTCAAGTCCCAAGCACTGGGATTACAGGCATGTACTACTGGCTCCGTGTGTGTGTGTGTGTGTGTGTGTGTGTGTGTGTGTGTGTGGTATGATGCTGGGGATTGAACTCAGAGGCACTCTACCTCTTAACTACACCCCCAGCCCTTGTTGTTTTTTGTTTTGAAACTGGGTCTTGCTAAATTGCTGAGAGTTTTGCTATATTGCTGAGGCTGTTCTTGAACCTGTAATCCTCCTGTCTAAGCCTCCCAAGTACTGGAATCACAGGCATGTGCTACCAGGCTTGGCCAAGTCTTAATACTATTATCTTGGGAGTTAAGTTTTTAACATATGAATTATTGATGGGGTTGAGGAGCAAAAACATTCAGACCATAGCAAATACTCATTTTAATTTTTTTTTAAGCTGGGTGTGCTGGTGTACCCTTGTAATCCCCATACTTGGGAGGCTGAGACAGGAAAATTGCACGTTTGCGGCCAGCCTCAGCTACTTAGTAAGGCCCTCTGCAACTTAGTGAGACCCTGTTTCAAAATAAAGAATAAAAAAAAAAATCAGGGCTGGTGGTGTAGCTCAGAGGTAGAATTCCCCTGGGTTCAATCCCTAGAACCAAAATAAATAAATAAATCTATAAATAAATAAATAAGGGGGGCTTTTTAAATAAATGTATTTTTAATCTTTAGAGTCAGTTTTTACTTTTAATTTTTTTAAATTTGGATGCTCATTAGAGTTGACATAAATTTATCACATTTGAAAGTTATGTTTATTATCTAGTGGGTAACGATTAACATTTTGTAGTTCACTTTTATAATGAACTAATTCAAAATATATGATCAAGGAGTATGTATTTTATTGGAGGAGATACAGCAGTTACAGTTTTACTAATACCTTTTCCTACAATTACTAGAGAATATACTATTTCCTCCTTATAAAGAAATTACACAATTTCCTAGCTTAATAAAAATAGTGTAATGTTTAGAATGCAAATGTAGAATATTATACCTTTGATTTTTAAAAAATCTAACCCTAATTCTTCCGTACTTTCAAAAATTCCTTTTATAAAAGTCATTAATAAACTATTGCCTGCTGAATCAAATTTTCACTTCCTATTTCTTGTCTTCAATATTGTTTACCACATCTTACTTCATGGAACTCTCTTTTTAGCATTTTAATTAGTTTTGCAATTTTGTTATGAAGCCACATAAACTATACACAAAGTGAGTGCTTCCTTGCTCCTCCCAGTTTCTTAAATAAACCCCGTCATCAGAATTCAGGTCCCCTGTGCATTCCTGCCTGGTCCTGTGCTCCTTTGTGCCCTACCAAAAGGAGCCATAATCCAAAACTCAGCATTTATAATTCCCATGCATTTGAATGTCCTTTTAACACAAATGCATATTCCCGTGGTAATATGCCATTTGTCATTGTATGTTTTTAATCTTTATGTGAGTAATATCACTATACCACTTCTATTTGTTTTCTCATTTGACATGGTTTCATGGGATCCTTCTCTTGTTTTTTTTTTTTTTTTTTTTTTTGTGTGTGTGTGTGTTTCACATCATCCTGCAAGTGACAGCCTCCTCTAATTGCTGCACAACCCCTCCCTCTGTTCCCTGCTTCATGTGGCCTCAACCAAGCTTTCCTGCTCTCCTGAGGTCTGGGACTGTCTAAAAAACTACTGAATATCTCCAGCAGGATATCCTTGAGTACTATAAACTTCATCCTTCAAAATATAACTTTATTATCTCCTCCCCAGACCTGCAATTCCTTCTGCTTTCCCTTTAACTCAAATAATGGCCCACTGTCAACACTGTGGTCTGTGCTGTTAAATTTAGTCATTCAGAAATCCCCAGTGTGCTTAACCCTTCACAAGGACTTAAATCACTGAGCCCTCCAGAGTCTGAAAGTAGAAACTAAGCAGCTGGATAAAGACATCAAATAATACGTATACACGGTAAATGAAACAAACTTGGGAGGGTTTGTCTTGTTTTGCTGTGGTTTGGTTTGACTTTTTCTCTAGAGGAGTCTGAGGTGAGTGCCCCCGGTCGATGGGCAGCTCTACCCATGAAGCACTTTGGTATCGTGAACCACTTGAGTGTATGACCTCCAAGGTCACGCTTCCAGCTAGGGAGACACAGGAAGGGCAAGTCCAGGGTCAAAGGCAAGGCCTGTGTTGTTCAGGTCACTTCAGCTCACCATTCACTAGATGGAAGGGGTCCAGGACCTGGAGCACCAAGTGGGCGGCCACCCCTTAGCTGCAACTCTAGTCCGCAGCAGCATAGGAGAATGGACCTAAGTGGACTGCCCTGAACTATGCCATGTGAAGCTTCATCCACACTTTCAGTACTTTTCCTCTCCCCCATCTAATCACCACTGCTACAGTCCAAGGCTTCAACATCTCTTGCTCAAACTATTTCAAAACACCTTTTGCCATGTTATGTTTACTTTTTCCAACTCATTCCCCATGCTAATGCACAATTATGTTTCTAAAATATCAGTGTACTGTTATTTTCTTTGGGGAAAAAAGAAGACTTCCCAGTATCTCTCTGGGGTCTCTAACATGCTTATGTGATAAACTTCATGATGCATGACAGATTATAGAACAGTCACAGCTTGGTCTCAGATTATTTCTCTGGCCCTGTCTCCTGTCACCTATTCCACATAGTCTGTACTTTGAACACATTTGCTCCCTCACTGAAGCTCTTTCTCCCCTGATCCTGTGCAGTTGTAACCTCCTGTCAGTAGATTTCTTACAGCCTTCCTCTGAAGCAGTTAAAAGCTGTTTTAAGCCAGACACAGTGGTACACACCTGTAATGCTAGGACCTGTAGGACCTGGAAGGGTGACACAGGAGGATCACAGGTTTGAGGCCAGCCTCAGCAACTTAGCAAGGCCCTCCAGAATTTAGTAAGACCCTGTTTCAAAATTTAGAAAATAAAATAGGTCTGAGGGTGTAGCCCAGAGGTAGAACACCCCTGAGGAAGCACTAGCATCGCTTGGAAGCTTGTCAGGAAGTTGCTGGGTGTATTGGTGGCCTACATCAGTAATCCTAGTACTTGGGAGACTGAGACAGGAAGATCACAAGTTTGAGGCCAGCCTGGGCAACTTAGCAAGACTGTGTTTCAAAATGATAAATAAATCAATTAATAAAGAGAGTTGGGGGTGTAGTTTCTGGGTTCAGTGCCTTAGTGCCCCCCCACACACACACACAGAAGAGAAAAGAGAAGAAAAAGAAATGCTGAATACTAGGCCCAGTCTGACCTACTAAATCAGTGTCTGTGTCTGTGACTAGTTCCCATGGGATCTGATGCTGCTGGAGCTCAGGCTTTAGAAGCAGCATTTATCACATGAACTGTTGTCCTTGGTGCATTGTCCCTGGTAGACGTCAAGTTCCTTGTGCAGGAACAGCATCTTTCGCAATTAAAAGTCCTCAAAACCTTCCACACAGCATCTACCACATGGTGGCTCTGTACATTTATACGGAGTGATCTCATTTGCATACATGGTCTTCCAAGAAATTATGCCTAACATTTGGTTATTTTCAGGACTAAATCAACCAAATTATTCCTCTCCATGAGAAAGGGGAGCATTTTTTCTTTAAGACTATGTCCTTTTAAACTTATGAGTATTACATCCATGTGTCAAATAAATTGGATAGATTTGCAGTTTATGATTATGAGTATTTGTTATGCCTATAAAGGAGCCATTAGCTAAAAGGATGTTTTCATAAACAAATGTTACAGTAAAATCTGTTATAATGTTTATAAGGGATAATGTATATTTTAATGACAGATGCTGCCTCTGAATTTTAATATATACTATAATATGTCATCACAAGTTAGGAATTTCCCATGAAATCAATTTAAAAGGAATTCTTTAAGAGTAAAAAAAGATTCAAATATATACCAAAATTTAAATGTTGGTAGACTATAAATCTAATATGTAAATATATACCAGGATATACACATAAAACATCTTGGAAGTTGAGAAGTCTTATTTGTACTATTCTTTTTACTTTCATACTTGTGATTAGGCAAATCTTTTGTACATAGCTTTTATTGTTTTGTATTAGGTATTAGGGATTGAAGCCAGGGGCAATCTACCTTCGTGCTACACTCTTAGCCCTTTTTATTTTATTTTATTCTTTTGTGTTGAAACAGAGTCTCACTAAGTTTTTGAAGGTCAGCCTCAAACCTGCAATCCTCCCATCTCAGCTTCTCAAGTACTGGGATTACAGGTGTGTGTCACCACACCCAACTCTAAATAGCTTTTAGTCATTAGTTGGTCTAATTTTAATTATATTGCATTGAGTATATTTAAGTTATTGACTAATACATACATATATTTGTATTTTTTCTGTATAATGATAATGAAAGTAGGTTGATGACTATTAACTACAAAAACTTTGTTTACATTTTAGTTTATTTGGTCATCCATATTCTGCTTCATAATAGATAAGATTGAAAAGGCTAATCTATATTTAAAATATGTATTAATTTTAGCCCTGGTGATTGGCTTTCCACCTGAAAATATCTTTTATTGTTTGGCATTTTTTTCTTCCCCTTTAACATGATTTGTCTATAAAATGTTTGGTAAAGAAGCATGTTTCTTTCTTAATAGTCCTATTTTAAGGACAGATATGGAGACAGTCTTGCTGCAACAGCTTCCTGAGTATTAGGGTCAGGTGTTCAGCTTTCTCATTAGAAACACTGATGCCAATGTTTACTTTTGGTGCTTGTCTAACAAAATGAATCTTCTGCCAGAGGCATGTGATGAGCCCTTTTGGCAAACTCTGAATAAAACCAAACAGATATAGTGAATGAGAATGCCAACTTAAAAAAAAAAATTATTGACTCAATTGACTGGGAACATTCCTACCCCATCTTCTAAAATTCATCATGACAAAATGGGAATGCTCTCTTGTGCTGGTGGTTTTATAAAGAAATTTTCAAGACTTAGTATTCAATGTATGAATTCTGGTCAATGAATTAGTATTGTTTTGTGTCTGAGTCTTTGCTTTTTTTAATCAAATAAAAAATGTTGCGTTTGCTTACATAATAATTTTATTGCCCTAATCAAAGTGACCGTGCACTGCCATAAAGGATTCCATTTAATAGACAAGGAAATATTGTAATTCAAGTCCAGTAAGAATAATTATACTTGGATTTTAATGAAATGTTTCTCAAAATGTGAAAACCTATATGCTAGACTATTGAACTGGATAAATGCCCCAGAGGATTCCCCTGTGGGCCGCACACTGTGCTGGGAGTTGGGCATGAACAGTGCACAAGAAAGAAAGACTCAAAGACGAACCTTAACCTTTGTTATTTATGTAGATTTGGGCACCTGAAGTCTTATAACTTAACTGGATACTCAGTGGTCATGAGAGAAGTGTACCGTAGGAGCAGAGGCATAACAGTTGAACAGCCAGGAGAACCATTGAGAACTCTAGCTATAGGTTCTCACTTTACCCATGTTGTTTTATTTTCCTTCCTCACATAAATCGTTATAAATTTTCCACTTGCTGGAAGGGATTTCTCAAGCTTTGCAGTACAGCTCAGCTTATTTTCTTCATGTGAAAATCCATGTGTAATCATTTTAGCAGGTGAGAGAATTCAAGGAAGTGGTGACTTGCTAGGAAATGAGTTTGCAAGGCTGTGATTTTTTTTTTTTTTTTTTCATTAGTGGTATGATTTCCCAAATATCCCATTTCATTTTCGTGTGAAAGGTATTTTTCCATCTCCTCACAGCTACATAAATCTGACCGCTAGGGGGCACTCTTCCCAAGCACTCTTTTCCAGAGCAACCAGATCTTCCCCATTTACTCATCTTACCTGTTTTTGTTTCTAAGCTGAAGGTTTTTGCACCCAGCCTCTCTTTGCTAGTAGGTATTTTATGTTGTTTAAAAACAACTTCCAAACGTTTCAAAAGTTATCTATTTTTTAGCTACTATTTTGTACAGAGACACTTAATTTGTTTAAACACACACACACATACACACACACAATCTATTAGATATCAAATGTTAGAAAGGCTCTACCATGCCCTTTAAAATGGAAGTTCTGTCCCCAATATGTTTTTTCTTATGTAAAAACATAGAGCCCTAAGCATATCTCAGTTGTGAATAATTGATTAGTCACAATAAAATACAGTGTTACAAAAGAAAGCTGTGATTTTTTTTTTTTTAATTATTTTTGTGTGGTACCGGGGATTGAACCCAGAGGCATTCTACCTCTGACCTGCACCCTTGGCCCTATTTTATTTTATTTTCATTGTGAAACAGGTTCTCACTAAGTTGTAGAGGGTCTGGCTAAGTTGCTGAGGCTGGCCTCAAACTTGTCTTCTTCCTGTCTCAACCTCCCAAGTACTGGGAATACAGGCATATACCACCGTGCCTGGATGATTTTTTTTTTTTAAGAAAAAACAAATTGCATTTTTTAATTTCACAATCACTTACACAGGGCCTGCTAGGTGTAGTGCACTGTTAGAAGGCTGTGGTTTTTGTCAGGAAAAGCTTTTGTATTAAAAATCATCAGAATCTGTAGGATTGCCGTGTGCTGTGTTTATGTATATACATACACACCTACATACATATACATACATAATGCAATAACAAGATTACCAAAAGGACATTTTCTTAGTGGCACATGAAAGTCAGTCTCATTGCTGGCCACACACTGATATGCAGACCCCATGGATATATACATGTAAAATTAGAGTTTTTAGAGATGCCAGAAATAATCACATTCTGAACATTTAAAATACATTTCAAATTGAAATAGGCTTGTTTACTTAAAAAGCATGATTTCTCAAATGCATTATGTCAGAGCTTGAGATCTACTTCTGTTACTTGATGGGAGACTTTTAAAATTATTTCACACAACCTCAAACCTTGCGTATCTGCTTGGAAAGCATTCAAACAAAAAACACAGATGGCGGATTACAGGAGGTTTATGAAGAGAAGTGAAGGCACCGTATAGAAAGGCTGTGAAGAGAAGGGAAAGGGTCACACTTCAGGAGAAAGCATCTGGAAAGAGCCACGTCCAGGAATGGAAAGACGGCCTGGGGCTATGGGGTTACACTCCAGAGATGGGGTCTGGAGCCCTCCGTTTCCAGGTATGGAAAGCAGCCTGGAGCCTTCCTGGATACCTTCTTTATATGGATGGCATTTCGGGTGACCACCCTTTGCACATTGTACTTTAGTGACCTTGTGTTGTTTCTCTGCCCCCTTCCCACAGGAGAGGGGTCAAGATGAGTAAGGCTCTGCAGGTAAACTTCCGGTGTGGTGTGTCCCAGCGGACTCCAGCTGCTAATGTCTAGCTAGCTACCTAACAGTTCCATTGGTTCCTTTATTTACTGAGTGACTGTTGGATGTCAGGCTCAATTCTATGTTTAGTTTATAGCAGTAACAATACTGACAAAACCCCTTTTCTGATGGTGTTTGTATTTGGTGGCAGTGGGGGGGGGGGGCAGGAGTGCACACCACATTAAAGTTAAGTGTGATGAAAAAGGGCAATGCTGCTGTAAAAGGATTAAGGATGGTGGAAACAAAGCTATTCTATATAGGGAAGCCAAGGGGAGCCCCTCTGAGAAGGTATTATTAGAGCAAAGAGCTGAAAGGAATGAGAAAGAAAGTGATGCATATAACTGGGGCAGAACATTCTAGATAAAGGGAAAGGCAGTCCTGAGGTTTATTCTAGGAACAGTGAAACCTCATGGGTTTGGAACTTGGGGGGGGGGGGCGGGGGCAGCAGATGACATCAGGGAGAAGTGAGAGGACCTGCAGGACTTTCCTCCAGATGAGAGGGGGAGCCATTGGTGGGCTTCATGCACAAGAGGAAGCTGATCTGGCTTGGCTTTTTAGAGGAGCACTGACTTCTGAGCTGAGTCTCAACTGTGGGGCTGGGAGGAAAGGAGAAGCCTAGTTTCAATGGTTTTGCAATTATCTAGGCAAGAGATGGTGATTCTGCGTGAACTTGAGGAAGTTTCTTAAGGTTGTTGAAGTCGTTTCCTCATCTTGAAGTGGGGATAATAAGACCTCTGTATCAACTTGTTTTGAGGATTAAATGACAACATGCTGGGTCCATTGGGCCAAGGCTTTGTGAAGCTGATTCATTCACACAAACATAAAAAGTATGTTTCACCCAATTAAAATCATTGCTCTGAGTCTTGGAAGGGTCAGGATACCTACTATTCTCCCAGTCTCCTGTGTTCTGGGCCAAATATACTTTCCGCATTAATTGTCTTTCTCAACACAGTTCTGAGTTGTGTTTCTTTGTCAGCACACCTGACTTCAATTCACACACCTGCGATGCTTCCCTGAAACTTAAGTCAGAACTTGTAAATTTGGTATTCCTCAGACGATTGGGAGTGAACCTACCATATGACCCAGCAATACCACTACTGGGTATATACCCAACAGAATGGAAACCAAATTATCAGAGCGATGCATGTGTATCTATGTTTATAGCAGCTCAATTCACAATAGCCAAACTATGGAAGCAGCCAAGATGTCCAACTACAGATGAATGGATTACAAAACTATGGGATA
>PVLC010020086.1:0-29678 GCA_004027655.1 Graphiurus murinus | reverse complement strand
AAGAGCCTTACGCCTTGCTCTTAAAGATCACACACAGCTACACTGGCTGTAATTTGTGCCTCTATTTCCCTCCTAGTCCTTGGGACCCGGAAAGGTCAACTCCATGTGCTGCTTCAAAGCCCCGTTAGTTGATGAGCAACCAATACAGCCCAATGCAATAAGGGGAAAGCAAGGTAGATCACTGACCCCTGCACTTAGTAAGTACTCTGTCCAGAGACAGGGAGGCCCCACCTGCCTAAGGAATAAGTTACTAGCCTGTTGCCTTGGTAGTGCCGATAAGCACATGCCAATATGAAGACTTTATTTAAAGGCTGGGGTCTGGGGGTGAGTGGGCAGAGTTCCACTTTCGGGCTCTCCAGCGTGTCTGCCAGGCACGCTGCTTTTCTTCTCTTCCCTTTCTATTTCCTACTGACTTTGTAATAAAGTTTTTTTTTTTTTTTAATGTTGCAACCAAGCCACCTATTAGTTTAATTCCCGATTCAATTTATTTTCTTTGAATTGAGGAAAAGAGCCCCCAACACTGTTACAATCGTAACAATGATATTTACATCTCGCTAGTGTATTTCCTAATTGTGGTAGAAATATTCAATTTACCTTTCGGGTGAATGTTAATGTATATCAAAAGTGGGTCAGTTTAAAGTAAGCTCTTGAGTAAGTTAACAGTAAAGATAGCATGTAGCTGGGCGTGGTGACACACGCCTGTAATCTCAGCACGTGGGAGATTGAGACAGGAGGATTGCAGGTTCTAGACCAGCCTCAGCAATGTAGAGACTCTATTTCAAAACAAAAATAAATGAATAAAACAGGGCTGAGGGTGTAGAATGCCCCTTGGTTCAATCTCCAGTACAGCAAAAAAAAAAAAATTTTAAAGAAGATGGTGCATGAGTGAGGTAGCCTAGCAGATGACTCAAATCTGGGAAGAGATCATTTGGATTGAAATGTCAGAATATTTTTCCTGTATTAATATTTACAAACCTGTCTCTTAGATTCAAGGGGGAAAGTCACCTTGTAAAAAACTTCTATTTCCTGGGCATGGTGGCATACGTCTGTAACCCCAGTACTTGGGAGGCTGAGACAGGAGGAGTGCAGGTTCAAAGGCAGCCTCAGCAACTTAAGGAGGCTCTCAGCAACTTAGCAAGATCCTATTTCCAAATTTAAAAAAAAAAGGTCTGGGGGGTGTAGTTTGGAGACGGAAGGCACTTGGGTTCAGTCCCCAGGACCACACACACACACACACACACACACAAAAAAAAAAAAAAAAAAAAAAAAAAAAAAAAAAAAAAAAAAAAAAAAAAAAAAAAAAAAAAAAAAAAAAAAAAAAAAAAAAAAAAAAAAAAAAAAAACCAGAAAGAGAGAAAGCAAGCAAGCAAGCAAGCTTCTATTTGCCAAGCATGGGCCCCCTCCTTGCTAAATTTAAGCTGCTCTTGTTAGTTTAATTAAATTTATTTGTGGTAGGGATTGAACCCGGGGCATTTCACATGCCGAGCACACACACGCACACGCACACTGCGCTGTGCCCCAAGTCCCAAGCTTTCTTGACTGTCCGCTGCCGCCACGCCTGCGTCCTGTTTCCTAGCAAACCTGAGCTCGAGTTCTAGTGCCCTGTCCCGTCTCCTCCTCGAGGTGCACCTCCTCGGCGCTCTCCCTCTGTGTCTCTGTGTCTCTTGATCTCCCAGTTGCTTGGCCTCAATCGTGGGCCTTGTTCAGGCCGAGCAGGGCAGACATTGATAAAACGCCCGCTGTGGGCGGGACCAGGTGCCTGGGTCGGAGGTGACCTGCACGCGGTCATGGTGACCTGCACGCGGTCATGTTCACAGCTCTGAGTCACCTCTTCTTCAGCCAGGGCCTAACAAATAGACTCGGCTGCTCCATCCGTCTTTCCGTTCAAATCTCCCGACACAAAGCACTCTTGTCTGTGTGTTTATCAGGAAATGGGTGGCAAGAGTCACCCAAGAGCCCTTGGCCTACGGCCATCTCGGAGCTCGAGGCAAGAAGAGGAGGCCGCTCTATGCCTTCTAGAATAACAAATCCAGCGCTTCACAGCTCCTTCCTGGTGGCTCACGAATCTCTCTCTTGGGTGTCCCCTGTCACTCAGGTCATCTAGCGGAGGGTGGCTCTGGATGTCAAAGCCAAGGACAAGAGTTGTAGCCTGAAATTCTAACTCTGTGCCCACCAACATAGGTCCTTGCTGATAAATGCTCCGTTCTAAGTCCCTGAATATGCCTCGTGTGCATGAGGTCCTGGCTCAATCCCCAGCACCACAGAGACAGGGGAGAGGAGAGGAGAGAGGGGAAAGAAGGGAGAGGGGAGAGGAGAGGGGGGAGAGGAGAGAGAGAGAGTGCACGCACAGCAAGCCAGCCCCCAAATACGGAACGCCGAATCCCAGCAGTGGGAATGAGAGGTAGGATTTGGACAGCAGCAGCTTGCTGAACACAGAGGAACTAGACGGCAGGCAGTGTTGGCAGGAGAATGCCCTGCAGATGAGGCAGGGGTGCTGCGCCAGGGCTGGGGAACCCACCCGGCGTGGGCGCCGAGCACAGAGCCACAGGCCTTTCATTCTCAGCAGGTCCTGTCTGCCGGCCTCCGCGTCCCCTCCCCCAGTGCCCGCGAATTCTTCCACATCAAGATGACACGCTTCGAGAGATGATCACTTTGTATAAGACATGCATTTCTGTAAGGCTTATAAGGTGTTTTTTTCTTTTTTTGTTTGTGTATGTGTGTGTGGTGGGCGGGGTACTGGGGATTGAACCCAAGATATTTGTTCTACCTTTGAGCTATATACCCCCAGTCCTTTTTTATTTATTTATTTATTTATTTATTGTTTGTTTGTTTGTTGTGGTACTGGGGATTGAACCCAGAGGCAATCTACCTCTGAGCTATACCCCCCAGCCCATTTTTTATTTTTTTTGTTTTGAAACAGGGTCTTGCTGGGTTGCTGAGAGTCTCGGTATGTTGGTACTGGGATTACAGGCGTGTGCCACCATGCCCGGCTCAGGTGTGTCATAGTTTCAATTGAAACAATCCCAATTCTAGTCTCTAGACTCCTTCAACCTCATGATCTTGTGGGTTTTTTTTGTTGCTGTTGTTGTTTTTTTTAACTCAGTGCTGGGAATCAGACTCAGGGCTCCACACAGGCCAGCAAGGGCTCTACCACTGAGATCTGACCCTGCCTTCCACCTCACAATCTTGGAGGACTTGGTAGACACGTCAGTTCTCCACAACATGACCGGGCTGATAGGACCACATGTCACTTACCCTAGGATTCCCTTTGTCTAAAAACAGATTCTGACAAAGATTCTGTTACCTAAAAAAACAAATACTGCCTGAAGAAAACTTCTGATTTTAGAAGGCTGGGATGTCTTTAGAACTACAAATAAGAGTCTGTGCAGCTGGGCGTGACGGTATAAACCTGTATTTCCAATACTTGGGAGGCTGAGACAGGAGGATTGCAGGTTTGAGGCCAACCTCAGCATCTTAGTGAGACTCTCAACAATTTACGGAGATCCTGTTTCAAACAAACAAACAAATAGAAAAGGGCTGAGAGTGTAGCTTGGAGGTAGAATGTCCCTGGATTCAATCTCTGGTACAGAAAAAAAAAAAATTCTGTTCAGTGGAATTTCCAGGATGACTCTTATTTGTCTTCTAATTCTTGGATAATAACAAGAGAAAAGCAAAACAATATGTTTCCATTCTAGGATCAACAAAGACTATTCTATCCACCAAACTCGTGAGCCTGTTTTGGCAGAATTTAGTGTGACTCAGGGGAAGGAAAACCCCAGCACCTTGCGTGCACGGCTCCCAACTGTTCCTCCTGCACCTTTAGGACCTCCTGCCAGCCGGGACTCCTGAGCTTGCCAGCCTCAACTTTCAGCTGGAAAAAAGGAAGGCGAGGGGCTGCAGGGTGCCGCTCAGGGGCAAGGCACTTGCCCAGCAGGTACAAGGCCCCATGTTGGATCCCAGCACCAGGGAAAAGAAGGGAAACTGCCAGGTGTATCTTGCCTCTCCGGGGCCTCCCCTCCTCATTCTGCTCACGTGTGGCCTTCAGCTTCGCCCCAGATTTGCAAAGCTTTTTCCCGTGGCCTTGCCGCAAACAGCTGCAATGGCAACAAAAGTATAATCTGGCCAGGCATGGTGGCACACACTTGTAATTCCAAAACTTGGGAGTCTGAGACTGGAGGATCCAGGTTCGAGGCCAGCCTCAGCTACTTATGAGGCTCTCCACAACTTAGTGAAATCCTGTTTCAAAATAAAGAATAAAAAATAGGACTAGGGTGGAGCTCGGAGGTAGAATGCCCCTGGGCTCAATCCCCAGTACTTAAAAAATAAATTAATTAAAAAAAAAAAGAAAAGTATAACCTGGGACATGGTGCCCCTGGAGGGCCCCATCCACTTGCTTCAAGAGGCCGATACAGGGGTGGTCCTAAGAATAAGGACCATGGGCAACTCAGACACTGTCTCAAAAAAAAAAAAAAGAAAGGCTAGAAGTGTAGAAAGAAGAAAATAAAAAGGGCTCAGTTGCAGTGCCCCTGGGTTCAATTCCCAGTACAAAGGAAGGAAGGAAGGAAGGAAGAAAGGAAGGGAGGGAGGGAGGGAGGGAGGAAGGTGTTCCGTTCTGTAGGCTCTCTGTAGATTCTTGATGGTTTCCTTTGCTGCACAGAAACCTTTTAATTTAATGTTATCTCATTGTTTTCATTCCCTGAGCTTTCAAGATCTTACTGAAAAAGTTTCTATCTGTACCTCTATGTTGGAGTGTTGGTCCTATACCCTCTTCTAGCAGTTTCAAAGTTTCTAGGTGTCTGTCAACAGATAAATGGATCATAAAACTTTCATATATAAACACAATGAAATTTTACTCAGCCATAAAGTAGAAAAAAAAAACACCATTTGCAGAATAATGAACATACTGAGTCTATATACTCTAGAACATTACACGGAGTATAGCCAGTCTCAGAGAACAAGTACGTTCTCTCTTCTACGTGGAAGCTAGAAAGCAATTCGGAAATAAGGTTGACATCAGAGAATGAGCAGACTCCAGGGGACTGAGGGGAATTAGGGAAGGGAAGGGTAGACAAAGTCATAAACAGTGCAATAGTTGAAACAATGCTACGGATGTATACAAGATTACCAATTAGATTACCATTTCCAATCTCAAAGACATGTGGGGGGCGGGGAGAAACCTGGTTCGGAGGGCACCAAGAGTTGTGTGCCTGTATGTTTCTGACACTCTGTACCCCAATATGATGCAAAAATACAATGCACCAAAAATAAAATAAAATAAGAAAGAAAGAGAATCAGGGACCAGACAGAAGTTGGGGTCTTGTGGATAGCAGAGTCTTGATCTTATATCGAAATACCTGGCCAAGATGTCAGGCGTGGTAGGAGATGAAGCCAGGGTTCAGTAGGGCTGAGAGAAGAGAGACAGTGGGCCTGGGAATCGATGCCTTCTGGAAAAGTGTTAGGAGAAGAGACCTCTCACAAAGAAGACAGAAAATAGCAACCCAGACTGAAGATGTCCATCTAAGAAAAATGTCTGGCACAGGAACAATTCTAGTTGTTGTTGAACACACACAGAGAGCAAACAAAGATTTCCCAGAAAATCTTCAATGTCACTCATACCTAGTTGTTATCAATCACTGCTTGACACCTTGGACATGACAGTAATGCTTTAGAATTTTGAAGCCAAAGTAAACCCCTGCTCTATACTATTAACATCTGGAGAGGAATGAAGGCCCAGATTCACTGTGGATACAGCAGGACCCTGGCTAATGCTTTCCAGTAACAGACACACACACACACAGACACACACACACACACACACACTAATAAGAAAAAATTTAAAAACACTGCATGTTTAGCTGAGTTGGGAGGGAGATTCAAGGCCATCCAGTTTAACTCCTTATTTTAAGTCAAAACAATAAAAATTGATAGAACTGGACCCAAGTCCTGCCCAAGACCTTTTTTCTTTTCTAATTTCTTGTTTCTGCTGTGCTGAGGATTGAACCTGAGGCCTTACCCATGCTAGGAAAGTGTTCTGCCACTGAGCCTAGCCCCAGTTTTCTGACTTCTGACATTTTCCTGCAAACAAGTTGCTATTTTAATTCCTTGAGGACTTTTTTTGTTGTTGTTCTTGTAAACTCTAGAAGGGAAGAGAATCTCTAGCATGCTTGGGGTTGCGGCGTTTATCCTCGTGGGCTAAAGGCTGTTGGAGCTAAAGGCTGTTGGGGCTAAAGGCTGTTGCATTTTGAAGGAGGCAGTGGCAACTTCCTCAGGAAGCTTTCTAAAAAGCATGCACAGCGCAGGAGGATTTTTGTGAAAAGCTTTTAGGGCTTTCAATGTTTTTTAAGTTCTATGTCCTGTAGACCAGGAGGAAAGGATATAGAAACAGGAGCAAAACTGCATGCCACGGGGGTGGAGGGGGGACTGCATTCTCACAAGAGAAGACAGATGGTTGGTGATCTTGCTTAGGAACTTCCTCCCTTAGACTTTCCCGCTAGAGATGAAAAGGGCAGATAGAGGCGACGCTGGCAGGGACAGTCACTGGTTCCTGTAAAAGTAAGAAATAGAAACAAAGGACCTGTTGTCGTGGTTGCCCTTGGAGCTGAACACAGGCAGGGGAAGGAGCCAGGCAGGCTGTGGAGTGCCGTGACCACGGCCTCCAGCCAGGAGCAGGGGCCTGCTCGCCGCTGTTCAGAAAGGCGTGTGTTCCTCGGATGTGCGGTTTCTAGCATTTAGGCGCCTTCCGCTATGAAGGTGTTGTTTCCTAGCTGGAATAATTCTCTAGCTGAATTCTAACGAGGCGGACATTTGTGGCACAGCTAATGCCATGGTGAGCCGAGGCAAACCTTGCAAAGTGTCAAACAGGGCTGAGGGAGTAGCTCAGTGGTAGAGAGCTTGCTTAGCATGTGCCGGGCCCAGTACCATACACACACACATACACACACACACACACACACACACACAGTGTAAAATAAATCTAATCCTAGATTAATGACACTGTCAAAATTATGTGGCTAAAGTTAACTATTGACAGAGAAGCCACCTGGGCTTGGTGGCACACACCTGTAATCCCAGCTACTTTGGAGGCTGAGGTAGAAGGATTGGAAGTTCCAGGTCAGCCTCAGCAATTTAGGAAGACCCTGTCTCAAAATAAAAAACAAAAAGGGCTGGGGGTGCAGCTCAGTGGTAGAACACCCCTGGGTTCAATCTTTGGTACCCTAAAACAAATAAGAAAAGCCAGCTGCTAACTTGAATGTTGCTATCCATTAGAGATATGAAATGTCCCCTAAAGAGCTCACTGTTTGGAACCTGTGTGACTGGGTCATGAGGGTTGTGATCCCAGAAGCAGATAAATCCACTGTAATGGATTTACCTGGGTGATACCTGGTAGGTAGGTGGGGTGTAGGCTGGAGGTGGTCCCTGGGGGCGTGGCCTTGGAGAGTATATACATGGCTCCTCCTCCATGGGGGCGTGGCCTTGGAGAGTATAGACATGGCCCTGGAGAGTATTACATGGCTCCTCCTCCCTGGGGGCGTGGCCTTGGAGAGTATAGACATGGTGCCTCCTCCTCCGCTCACTCTCTTGCCTCCCTGATGGGAGCACAGCCCACGTGCCCTCCCTCTCTCGGTTTCCTGCCACCATACCCTGAGATTCTCAGTCCCCGGCCTCACATGAACTGAATCCCAAACCGGAAGAAAATGAATTTTCTTTCCACTAAATTACGTGGTCAATCTTTAAATTATAGCTACAAGAATGCTCATGAATACACTATTGTTCAACAAATGTTACCAGTTCCCAGGACCCTGGACACTTCCAATATGATCAAAAACACCCTTGACAGGCTGGGTCTGGTGGCACAAGGCTGTAATCCTAGTACCTGGGAAGCTAAGATAGGAGGAGCACATGTTCGAGGCCAGCCTCAGCAATTTATAGAGAACCTGTGAGCTGGGAATGCAGCTCAGAGGTAGAATGCCCCTGGGTCCAATTCCTTGTTGCCATGGTGATCACAATATGGTCAAAGAGTTGGTCTATGCTCACAGGATTCCTTGGGACCATATTAAAATGTTCCAGAGGCCTGAAATAACTACGCACCTTACATGAGATCCAGGGGGATTGATCAAACCAGCAGAATATCGCCAATGGGAATGACAGAAGAAAGCCTTCCCACAGAGCCACCCTGCTACGTGACCTGCTGTACTTATGAACACAGCCACACCCCCAGCAAGCACTGCAGCAACGCTGCCTCTGCTGAGGGGAAGAATGGCCCCGTCTACGGCATCAGACTGGGTGTTTCGCGTAACAGATTTCCAACTAAGAATTCGTGCAGTCTCGACCTAAGTCAGGAGCTTCTCTATCCTGTTTTGCAGGCATGCAATGGCAAGCATGCAAGAATGGGAGGAAAGTGCATTTACCTTTCTTCCAAGTAGACCACATGTAAAAAGGAACCACAATCTTCGTGAACACTGAACACTTCTTTCAAAGGGCTCAAGATGCTGCAAGATAAACCTAATATTCCGTAGCAAATGGATTCTGTGAGTCTCCCATGTTCTGCTGAACCAGACTGGAACTCACAAAGGAAGAAAACCAGCCTTCCTTTTTTTTTGCAGTGCTGGGAATTCAAGCCAGGGCCTTCTTGATTGCTAGGTAAGTGCTCTACCACTGAGCTACATCCCTAGCTCCCAAGACTAACCTTTCTTTTACAAGTGTGACCGGAAAGCCTGCTTACACACAGGTGCTGGGAGACCTTAGTGTGAGCCCCAAGCCTGGACCAGTCGTGACCTGTGGTGTGTGCAGGCTTCCAGATATGGCAAGAGAGGAAAATATTATGTTAGCCTACACTGCACGTGGCATAGATACTGTGTAAGAAGTCAGAATGCAAAGGGACTTTGAGTCCAATGGCTTGTCCTAGTTTCCAAATGACCTCATGAATATACTTCCCCAAAACTTCAGAAGAGCAAAAGAGAATATAAATCAATGAAACACAGTCTCTTTATATATGCCATTTGAAAAAGAAAAGATGGAATAGAAATGAAAGGAATTGACCGAAAGAATTCCATGTTGGAAGTTACTGAAGCTCAGGACAGAGGTGGTTTTTAAATGTGGGACATTGCACTAGATATGGATGCATCATAAACAGCTACAGACACATACATTTATTAATTAGGATGCAGTGAATGGCTTTGGCCAAATCAATCCATGAGATGTTGAATAGTTCTGCATATAACTACCATATAAAAGAAAGCAACAGACTATAAGAAGGGGGGAGAATTTCGTTGCCAGTTTTTTTTTTTTTTTTTTCCGTAAGTTTATTAGGTCTACAATTTAAAAGCAGAAAAGCAGAAATACAAATAATTAAAGGTACATATGTTTAGCCTTTTTTCTTAATTTCTGGGTTATTTTACCTTTTCATCCCCCCCCCCACACACACACAAATAACTCTTTCCATAACTTCACAATTTCCTTAGATATCACTCAGTGAACTGGCTGTGAGCTCAGAATTCCCCATGACTTTAGACTTGAAAAATACAATGCTCTGTCAAACCTAAAGAGTTCCCATTCCTGAGTCTAACAGCGCTGAGATAAACACTTGAGTCAGAACATATAGGTTATTCCAGCCTGTCTCCATCCATCATGGTTTCAGACACTCTAAATCAACACACCCATCCAAGTGGCTAAAATTTAAAATGTCACCAATACCAAGTGCAGACGAGAATGGAACATCCAGAGCTCTCATGTCCTCTAGGTGGAAATGAAAAATTGGATAACTGCTGGGCACCACCGACTGAGGCTGAATATATAACCCAATGATTCCACGCTCCATGTCCACCAAAAGACACGCATAAGAATGTTCACAGCAGCATTATTCAATACAACTCCAAACTGGAACTAACTCAAATATCGATCAATAGCAGAATGGATAAACAAGTGGTAGCTTATTCATAAAATGTACAAAACATTGAATGAAAGAAGTCAGAGTTCAAAAAAAGCACACACGGTCTGATTCCAGTTGTATAAAGTTCAAAAAACAAGCAACACCGAGGCTGGAGGGTGTAGCTCAGTGGTAGGATGTGCACATCCTTCGCACATCCCAGGTTCCATCCTCAGTACCAAACGAGAACAAAAACAAAATCTAGAAACAAAGCAAAGTAAAAATGCCAAGCGGAATGAATCTACAACAGAAGTCAGGATAGTGACTACCCTTGGGGTGGACAGGGACCGAAGGTATTGGGAATGTTCAATTTTCTTTTTACTCCTTTTTGTGTGTGTGTGTGTGTGTGTGTGTGTGTGGCACTGGGATTGTACCCAGGTGCATTCTACCACCGAATTATCTGTCCCCAGCCCCTTTTTCAAAATTATTTTTTATTTTGAAACAGAGTCTTGCTAAGTTTCTGAGGATCTTGCTAAGTTGCTAAGGCTGACTTTGAATCTGTACTCCTCCAGTCTCAGCCTCCTAAGTACTGGGATGACAGGTGTCATCTTGGCACCCCCCCACCTCCGTGGGTGACCACGCCCTGGAAATGTTCAGCTTTCCCACCTGAATGTGCTCGTTGTATGGTCTCTTCACCTTGTGAAAATTCATCTAGGTAGATACTTAGGGCCACACTTTTGCTGAACTATGTTCTGGCAGTGGGAAGATTTTTTTAAGAAGCAGGATACGGTGGGGTGGGTTTCCTTCAGGAGGTCACAGAGAAGCCAGGATGGTTATAATTGTCCCACTAGAGACTTACTGGGGTGGAACTGGGAAGTTTTCCTGCAGGTTGTAGCTACCCTTTCTCTTCTAATCCTGTCTTTCAACCTCTAGTCAAGGCAAGTCAGGAAGGGCAGGAGAGGGAACAGCAGCCTGGGCTTCATGTGGCTTGGATGTCAATGTCCTTACATGACTGCTGGGAAGTCCAACTTCCCAGAAGAGGCTAGTGGAGGTGGCCAATGGCTACATTGTCACACCACTGGGTTTCTGGCCAAAGCCTCTTTGAATTCCTTGCACCTGCTTCCACAGCACGTGGGCAGAGCACAGATGTAGGGCCCTGGGCATCCAGTGTGATTCACCTGGGCTAGAGGGTACCAGTGAGGTGGCAGTAGGAGCCGAGGAGGTAGAGAGGAGCTGGCATCAACAAAGGGAGCGACACCTTAGGTGACGTGGTGTCGCCAGGATCTGCAGGGGTCCTGTGAACTCTAGCCTTTGTCCAGAAAATCTGTCGTGAGGTTGTTTTGTTGATCCCTCCGCTCTCCCTGAGGATAAGGAATCTTTAGAGAACAGGGTCAGCCCAGAGGCGATGCTTCCTCGTGCCTGGTGCGACCTACCCCACAGAGGCACGTCCCCCAGACAGGTAGTGAAAAGCAGGAGTGGTAAAGACAACCCAGTGTTGCTGTACTCTCTAGGGTTTGTGGGCTGGGATGGCAAGAAAGAGGAACTGCAAACGTCACTCAGAGAAAGCAGATCAGCTGCGTTCGGTGGCACACACCCTTAATCCCAGTACTTGGGAGACTGACACCAGAGGATGGCAGATTTGAAGCCAACCTCAGCAACCTGGCAACACCTTCTGCAACTTAGCCATACTCTGTTTCAAAACAAACAACAAACAAACAAAACGGGATAGCTTGGAGGTAGAATGTCCCCGGGGTCAATCCCCAGTACCCAAAATGAACGAATGAATGAACAGTGCTAGTAAAGCCCTCTTCACATTGTTGGCATCGGCCTGGACTCCCAGTTTAATTTTAGCTGGACAATGTGAAGGGTAAAAAGAAACCTCCGGGTTAAAGCTCCACACCATTTGAACTCCTCTGGATGTGAGACCGCAAGTCTCTAACTAAAAATCATTGTAATTTGTCTAGTTAATGGAGTGGGAAGGAATTAGCTGCAGGCAGTGTCGGGGACTTCTGGTCTACCCATGCCACCTGCAGCGAAGGCATGGACAGGACAAGAAAGACACACAGGATCCCCTGGCCCAGGCGGAGTGCAGTTCTTTTAAAGGCACAGGACACCTAGTCATCACCTTCGAAGCTGCAAGCACCTCCCGGGGTTGGTGCTCTCTCCCCTCAGTCTGCAGCAGGGAACAAGTTGGGCTGGTTTGAAACTTGCCTGGACAACCAGGAACACCTGGCTCGGCGGCGTGTGCTATGACTTGCCAGTAGAACTGCACGGAAATCTCGGCTTTACACTGCCCAAGCAGCCTCAACCCAGTCTTCTGGGGAAAGGGAAGAAGCTGGTCATGAATCTGGCCTCCAGGGCGCCAAGTTTCCATGACCCACTGCAGCGACTCTATTCTGCCATCTTTGTTAGCAAAGACTCACAACATCGGAAACCTGGGAGGAGTCACCTCCCGCCTCCCGCCCCCGGCCTGGTCCCTGCACCTCCATTCTCCACGTCAAAGCCAGGCTGTTGTCACCCGTGCTGGGAGTGCGTAATAGGTGCACGCAGGGCACTCGGAGCCAGCAGGGCAGACAGCTCTGGCTCTCCACCTTGTGCAAGCCCATCCACGGACCCACAGTCCGGGCTGCTTTTCAGGGTAATGGCTATGGTAACCACTGGGGGGTTTCTGACCTGAGAATGCAAAATGAGTCCATCCTCGTCCTTAGTCGGCCCCCTCTGAACCTCCTGGAGACTGACCCGGCTACACTGAATTCTATTTTGCACACGGAGGATCCTGCTCAGCTACCGTTGCTACCACTGACAGCGTGGACATGGCAGAGACAATTTTAGGTTTCCGGGTTCTGGTGCCAGGAGGAATGGAGAAGGTGTAAAGTTCAAGTGCCTTCCAAGTGATTAAAATAAACAGGCAGACCAGAAGATCCTAGGCCACTCCCACCTCCCACAGAGAATCTCTTCTGGCGGTGGAGGCGCCACTGGGCTCCCAGTTGGTTCCTGAGCCTCTGAGCACCGTCTGAAGTCGCCCTCCCGGCTCACTCGCTGGCTCCTCGGCCTCCCGGGTCCCTGTCGCACCCGCCACCCAGCCGCGTCACCGGTCACCTGTGGGTTTCAGCAGGTTCCAGGCCATTCTTCAGACTGACATCTGTCTGCACCATCTCCTGTTTCAGTTCTCCGATCTCTGAGGCGATTGTGTCAATGAGCTATTGAAGACAAAAATAGTATGACGTCAGGAAGCAGGGGCGTGGCGCGTGCGCAGGCCCTGGGGAGCCCGGCAGCCACAGGCCAGAGATGGTCACCTTTTTTTTTTTTTAAATCTTGGCTCTGTGAATTTCCTCTAAATAGAGGAAAAAATAAAGGGGGAGGGGGCAGCTTCCCTTTTAAAAGGGGAAGAACTGAGGTTTCAGTATTGGAGAAAAACTTGGGTTTCGGTATTATAATAAGGAAAAGAATTTGACCAGTTTGGTTGTTCACCATGAACAGAGTGAGGAATAAATGAATCCTGCTAAAACCAGGCCTCCATGTTCGTTTTTTGACAAGATTAATTTTTACAATCAATATTTAGGTTATAAAAAGACTCCAGGCATGGCAGTGCAGGCCTGTAATCCCAGTACTTGGGAGGCTGAGACAGGAGTATCACAGGTTCGAAGCCAGCCTCGGCAGCTTAGCAAGACCCTCAGCTACTTAGTGAGACACTGTTTCAAAATAAAAAAAATATAATAGGGAGCTGGGCGTGGTGGCGCATGCTTGTAATCCCAGCATTTGGGAGGCTGAGACCAGAGGATCCCGGGGATTCGCGGCCAGCCTCGGCTACCTAGTGAGGCCCTCCTCAACTTAGTGAGACTTGGTTTCAAAATAAAGACTAAAAAATAGGGCTGGGGGTGTAGCTCAGAGGTAGAATGCCTCTGAGTTCAGTCCCCAGTACCGCAAAAAAAAAAAAAAAATATGTAATAGGGAGCTGGGCATGGTGGCTCATGCTTGTAATCCCAGCATTTGGGAGGCTGAGACCAGAGGTACGGGTTTGGGGCCAGCCTCAGCTACCTAGTGAGGCACTCCGCAACTTAGTGAGACCCTGTTTCAAAATAAAGAATAAAAAATAGGGCTGGGGGTGTAGCTTGGAGGTAGAATGCCCATGAATTCAATCCCAAGTACCGCAAAATATATATATATAATTTTTATAATATAAAAATAATATATATATTTTTATATTATAAAATATAATATATATATATATATATTAGGGCTGGAGGTGTATCCCAGAGGTTGAATGTCCCTGGATTCAATCACCAGAACAAAAGAAAAAGAGAGAGAAAGAAAAGCAGACATACACACATTGGGGCTGAATATGTAGCTTAGTGGTAGAGTACTTGCCTAGAATACACCAGGCCCTGGATCTGATCCTTAGTACCAAAAAAAAAAGGAAAAAAGAAAGACCTGTATTGTTTACAAATTGATTTTCAAAGGCATTAAGGTTACTTCTCTTCTTTTTCTTTTTTTTTTTTCCCAGCACTGGGGATCAAAGCTAGGGTCTTGGGCATGCTAGATAAGCACTCTACCGCTGAATTACATCCCCAGCCCTGCACTTTTCTTTTTAAAGAGAGAAAAGAAGTCAGTTGCAGTGGCCTGCACTTATAGTCAGCTACTCAAGAGGCTGAGGCAGGAGGATTGCTTGAACCCAGGAGTTGGAGGTCAGCATGGGCAACATAACAAGATCCTATTTCTTAAAATAAATAAATAAAATAAAATAATTTAAATTTTAAAAGTAAAAGTAGAAGAGAGGTAACTCTGATCCATTATTACTACCTACTGTGTAGTATTTTACATACTAGTTTATCTATTTGCCTATTGATAAGCATTTATTTATTTATTTATTTTCAGTTCTGGGGATTGAACTCAGGGGCATTTTACCTTTGAGCTACATCCTCAGCCCTATTTTTTATTCTTTATTTTGAAACAGGGTCTCACTAAGTTGTGGAATGCCTCACTAGGTAGCTGAGGCTGGCCGCAAACCCGGATCCTCCGGTCTCAGCCTCCCGAATGCTGGGATTACAAGCGTGCACCACCATGCCCAGCTTTGATAGGCATTTAGATGCTTGTAATTTGTGCTCTTATAAATAATGGTAGAGCCAACATTCTTGTAAACGTCTCTTTGTGCACATGTGCAAAACTTTCCCTAGAAAAAAGTGTGTTTAGATTTCTATATCTTTGACCCAAGATGATACTCTCAAATTGTTTTCCAACATGGATCTATGAATAATATTCCTTCAACAATGTAAGAAAGATCCTCTTCTCCTCACCCAGAAATATTTGGTATTGTCAGGCTTTTTTTTTTTTTTTTTTCTTTTTGTTACTTTGATGTGTATGAAATGGGGAAATGGGACCAGTCCCCAGTATCACAATAAAATAAAATAATATAATCTTAATCCAGGATACTGGTTATCTCTTGACGAGGAAAAATGAATGCAGATGTTCACAAAGGAGACACTCAGTCACTTGTGAGATTTTTATTTCTTAAAACAAAACCGTAAAAGGATAAGATTTTATTGAACTGAGAGACAGGTGTTGTCGAATTATATGTGATTTTTTTTGTATGCTTAAACTGCATCATAAGCAAATCAGGAAAATAAGAAAAAGAAAGAGTGGATGCATATGAAAAGGGACGGACAAGTCGATGTGGTGGCGCACGCTTGTAATCCTAGTTCTTCGGAGGTTGAGACAGGAGGATCGCAGATTCGCAGCCAGCCTCAGCTACTTAGGGAGGCCCTCCGCAACTTAGTGAGACCCTGTTTCAAAATAAAGAATAAAACATAAGGTTGGGGGTGTAGCTCGGAGGTAGAATGCCCCTGGGTTCCATTCCCAGTAACACACACACACACACACACACACACACACACACACACACACACACACACACAAGGGCTGGACACAGGAGCACTAAAAAGATGAGAACAAGGAGAAGTCTGCGTGGCTCTGCTGAAGGCCCCCCACGCTGGGGTTGGGTTCCCTACTTGTCCATGGCTATGTTCTAGGCCAGAGAGCCACACACAGCCCATCGGGAAGCAGAGAGCCCCTGGCAAACCCTGGGGAGAGGGTTTCCAGCCTGGCAGGAAGATAGGGCATTAGGTCTGCATTCAGTCATGCCATGGCCACCATATTGCTTTGAACATAAGGATCCCAGTGGCCTTCCCGGAAGAGGCGGCAGACCTTCCATGGGGTGGCTTCTGCAGATACAGTTCTCCTGGCACTTTCCATGGTGTCTCTGGAACCAACACTGTGGTTCCGCTCAGTAGAGCGTGCTGGCAAGTCCCTGAGAGCACTGTCTACCTGTCGTGCAGAGGAAGGGCAGTGTTCCCCAGGCACGGAGGTGGGAAACAGGCTGCACTTGGCTGAACTGCTACGGCGCTCTTTTCTTTTCTTTTCTTTCTTTGGCAGTATTGGGGATGGAACCCAGGGGCATTCTACCTTCGAGCTACATCCCCAGCCCTATTTTATATTCTTTATTTTGAAACAGGGTCTCACTAAGTTGCGGAGGGCCTCACTAAGTAGCAGAGGCTGGCCGCGAACCTGCGACCCTCCTGTCTCAGCCTCCCAAGTACTGGGATTACAAGTGTGCGCCACCATGCCCAGCTTACAGCACCCTTTTCTGACAGGTGGGGGTGTTTTCGTTTTTCAGCTCCCTCCCCATCCACTGCATCCCGAGCTGCCCACCCACCTGACAGCACAAATGGACCAGAGCTTTGGTTTGTTTTTTTTGCTACTGGGGATTGAACCCAGGGGCATTCTGCCTCTGAACTACATCCCCAGCCCTGTCTCAGTTCTTATTTTGAAACAGGGTTTCACTAAGTTGCCGAGGGCCTTGTTAAATTGCTGAGGCTGGCCTTGAACCTACGGTGCTCTTGTCTCTGCTTCCCAACTACTGGGATTACAGGCATGTGCTAGCAGGCCCAGCTAGACCAGAGTTTTATGTGGCCTGCCTCTCTGAATTGCATTTCTACACCAACTAGTCCCCTCCACCAACACAAAAGGTAGTATCATAAAATATTCTTTCTTTTCTTCTGATGCCATTCTTAGGTCCCAGTAACTGGATTCTGGGTACCTTCATAAATGTGTTTATTTGGTTTTAAATTTCTGTTGGTTTTGCTCCTATCCTTTATACTTGATTCTTACTAATTTCAATGTTTAATTTTTTTTTTTTTTTTTTTGTACTGGAGATTGAGCTCAGGGACATTCTACCTCCAAACCACAATTCCAGTCCTTTTTACTCCTTATTTTCTTGCTAAGTTCTGAGGATCTCACTAATTTGCTGAGGCTGGCCTCAAACCTGGGGTCCTTCTGCCTCAGCCTCCCGAGTCCTGGGATTACAGGCATGTGCCGCCACACTTGGCCAAAGTTCATTCTGTGAGGACAGAGATAACTTGCCATCCACCAACGGGTCAGTTTGGACCTGAGGTTTCCCAAGAAAAAGCCATTAGCAGCTCAGTTAAGTCCTCTATCAAAGTTGATGCTACCAACTGAAGTCTCTCCGAATCCACTTACACAACCCGGTCCCCAGCACTTCCTTGGACACGTCTAGCATTTCGTCAAGAGAGGGAGGGGCTACTGACCACCTGTGAAGCTGGCAAGCGAACACTGCTTCTGACACCTCTGGCCGCCCAGGAAGTATTCAAAGCCCTGAGACAAGCAGCGGCATTAGCTGCAGTCAGAGAGGGAGACGGACGGACCGCACATGAGGTTGCCAGGGCACCGAGTTGGTGAGACAACGGTTCCCACACCAGAAACTGAGCGTGCCTTCTGTGTCATCCCCACAAAACCACACAATGATGACATCTGCACCCAAGAGAAGGCCACCCGCCACTGCACGCCTGGCTTTCGTGACAAAGCCAGAGGGTTGGTGTGGTTCCTGCAGGGGTGCGGGCGCAGCAAGACTCAGAACAAAGTGGAGCGCATGCGCGAAGGCCTGGACACGGGGCTCCATGGTAGAGCCTCCCTGGCCTGACGGAGGCCCGGGGCTCCAGCTACAGCGCTGAAAAAACAAAAAGATGCCAGGAGCGAGAGAAGCCTGATGAGTGGCTGGCGATGTTGAGGAAGAGGCAGAAGGGAGGGGCCCGGTGGTCATCGGAGGAGAGAAGAAGGCAGACTGAGGGGTGGGTCTCTCTCACTCAGAAACCGAGCCGGGCGTCCTGATGCACGCTTGTCATCCCAGTATTTGAGAGGCTGAGGCAGGAGGATCGAAGGTTTGCGGCCAGCCTCAGCTGTTTAGTGAGGCTCTCCGCAACAAAAAAAGAAAGAAAGAAAGAAAAAAATAGGGCTGGGGATGCAGCTCGGAGGTAGAATGCCCCTGGGTTCAATCCCCAGTACTGCACACACACACACACACACAAAAGACAGTGCCCTTAGGCCCCTAACTCATGAGCGTCCACCCCTAGCCAGCCTCGGGGCCTTCACTTGGACATCTGTGCGTGAGAGCTGGCACCGGGCCGCACGGGAGAAGGACTGGGGAAGGCTCAGGCTCTTTGTCAGCCCTGGAAGGGCACTGCCAGGGCTGGGCCTGGGCGTGGCCAGGCCTGCTGCTCTCCAGTCTGGGGCAGGACTCTCCTGCACCATTTGTACCATTCAGTAAACATCCTGGGTGATCTCTGCGTGGGCGGGGAACTCATCCACAGGGCAGCTGTGGAAGCAACAACCTGGGAGAGTTCCCGGGGGCCTGAGCCTGGGCAGGGTGGAGGGGTGACCAGCACACCCGCAGCAGGTGGTGGTGGCGAGCACCTGTGATCCCAGCACTTGGGAGGCTGAGACAGAAGGAGCACAGTTTTGAGGCCAGCCTCAGCAGCTTACAGAGACTCTCAGCAATTTAGAGACTGTATTTCTTTCTTTTTTTTTTTTGCAGTACTGGGGATTGAACTCAGGGGCATTCTACCCCTGAGCTATACCCCCAGCCCTATTTTTTATTCTTTATTTTGAAACAGGGTCTCACTAAGTTGCAGAGTGCCTCACTAGGTAGCTGAGGCTGGCCATGAACCCAGATCCTCTGGTCTCAGCCTTCCAAATGCTGGGATTACAAGCGTGCGCCACTACGCCCGGCTTGAGACTGTATTTCAAAATGTTAAAAATTAAAAAAAAAAGTCTGGGGTGTAGCTTGGAGATTCCCAGTAACAACAAACAAACGAGCAAATAAATATATAAGGAAAGAATACAAGAAAGAAGCATGGCCTTCAGATCCCCATGGTCTGGGCTACCTTGGGCGAGTCAGGAGCTCATGGGCGCCCTCCCCTTAAAGCTCCAAAGCTAAAGCTGTTGCTATCCAGGGAGGTGGTTCAAGGACTAAAAAGGACAATGATGTTAATTAAAACACTTTGCAGCCAGGCCTGGAGACAAATGCCCGTAATCCCAGTACTTGGGAGGCTGAGACAAGAGTTCAGGTTTGTGGCCAGCCTCAGCCACTTAGCAGCAGTTTAGACACTAAAAAAAAAAAAAAAAAAAAAAAAGAGGACTGGGGGTGTAGCTTGGAGGTAGAGTGGCCCTGGGTTCAATCCTCCACACCACCACCAAAACAAACAAGCAAACAAAACACTTTGCAACAGGCATGTTTATAGCAGCACAATTCACAACAGCCAAGTTATGGAACCAGCCTAGGTGCATATCAGAGATGAATGCGTTACAGAACTGTGCTATATACGCATTACAGAATTTTACTCAGCCATAAAGAAGGACAAAATTATGTCATTTGCAGGGAAATGGATGGAACTAGAGAATATTATGCTACATGAGATTAGCCAGCCACAGAAAGTGGAGAAGGCTCCTGTTTCCTCTCCTACGTGGGAACTAGGGGGATGTTGGGATTCGAGGGGGACTCCACGTGGAGGAGGAGAACCCCCGCCCCGGTGGAGCGATGGAGGGGTCTAGGGAAGGGAGGGAGTGGAGAGGGGGACTCGATGAACGACACACTTCAAATGAACGCTGTGTGCACACACAGAGTTATCAACGCCAGCTCAGTATCATGTACGGGGAAGGGGAAAGCGCGGGGTGGGATGGGGGAGCTCCCCAAGCGCCGTGGGCATATGTCCCTATCACTCTGAACTTCATTATGACGTGTCATTACAGGGCAGCAATTACAGGTGTATTTTTTGAAAGCTCCAAGTTGAATTTTAAGCTGACTAAAGAAATTGTCTCTTGATGTTGGTGATCACTATTAAGCAAGATTTAAAATGGACGCATCCACCACCCAACTGTCGAGAGGCCGCTTGATCACCAGCCACAGAGACCTGGGACTGCACAGGATGGCTTCTGTGGCCCAGCGTCCTTCTGCCACTCTGCTCAGGACTCCCTCATCTAGAGACGAACCCAGTAGGTGCCAGTTCTCCTCTGATGGGGAGAAGGGTTGTTGTCTGCATTGGTGCGTGCACGGGAGGGAGCAAGGAAAAGGGAGGGACCCCAAATCTTGTTTTCTTCCTTTTAGGGTTAGATAAAAGGAGAAAAAGTCTCTTGAAGGTCGAGTAAAAATAAAACAAGAAAGTGCTTATAGAGCAAGTTGCGATACAGCGCTGTTCAAATTCCTGGTCTCACTCAGGAATGTTATCAGCGGTTTGGAAAGGGATGAGTAGCTGATAGGGTGAGCACTTGAAAGCGAGGGTGTGGGAAAAGTCAAGCGCTGGGCTCTCAGCTACGGAATTTCTTCTATGTCCCAAGCACATCTACTTGGCCTTGAGGTGTGGTGGGCTTTTACAATCCCAGAATCAGCTCTGTGGGATTAGACCTTCCTCCAGGACCTGGGAAATCACATGACCCAAACAGTCCCCTTTCCTGTCGCCTCTGCTAGGCTGGAGGAGTTTCGTGGTCTGAAGGTTGCATCTCATGCTGGGATTTTTTTCTAAAGGAATTTGGAAAATTTTGGACTTATTCTAAACTTTCAAACAATCTTTGCTACCAGGAACTCTCTCCATGGAAACAAAAAATGCAAGGGAGGTTTCTGCCCCTTGTGTTGTAGCAAGGCACCTGGAGAATGAAGGTGGAGCACCGCAGAAGAACCTTGCCTTTGAGCACTTTGGGAAGCTGGAGGCCTGGCTCACTGGCAGAGCACACGTTTAGTGTCTGTGAGGCTCTGAGTTCAATCCCCAGCACTGCCAAAAAACCAAAATAACAACTTTGTGTGTTGCACCAAGCATGTATGCATTCATATTTTTGAAATGTAATTATGGTTACACACATAATACATGTACATTCCCATTGAAAAAGCAAATTATTGTAATTAAAACTAATCTCACTGGGTCCTCACTCATATTTCTTCAGCTTGGGGTGTCTCTTTTATTTATTTATTTATTTTGCAGTACTGGGGATGGAACCCCGGGGCATTCTACCTCCGAGCTACACCACCAGTCCTATTTTTTTTATTGTTTATTTTTGAAACAGGGTCTCACTAAGTTGCGGAGTGCCTCACTAGGTAGCTGAGGCTGGCCGCGAACCCGGATCCTCCAGTCTCACCCTCCCAAATGCTGGGATTATAAGCATGTGCCACCATACCTGGCTGGGTGTCTCTTTCTTGAATAGAATTTATCACTGTGTTTTTTCTACCCAATGGAATCGTACTGGTGCATTTTTCCGGAGCTTGCTAATCTCATCAACAGAATGTTGAGACATTTACCCACACTGATACATGAAGGGCTAGTTCACTTAAGGGAGAATCATTTTCTAGCATAAGGATATACCACAATCCATGTAGCCCTTCTGTTCTGATAGACACTGGGTCATTTGCAATGGTCTGCTATTGAGACAGTCAGGGATCACCATAGGGACAAAGGACAAGTGTCCTCTTGGGCTTTAACGCATGGCTTATTTGCTATTAAGAGCATGTATGAGCCGGGTATAGTGGCACATGCCTGCAACCCCAGTACTTGGGAGGCTGAGATTGGAGGATCACAGGCTCAAGGCCAGCCTCAGCACCTTAGCGAGGCCCTCCGCAACTTAGCAAGACCCTGTTTCAAAGTAAAAATATAAAAAGGGCTGGGGGTGTAGCTTGGATGCCCTGGGTTCCATCCTCAGCACCAAGAAAAATTAAAAAACAACAACACCCCCCCCAAAAAAAAACCCAACACCAATAAACGAACAAGAAAAGGAGAAAGAGAAAAAGAAAGTCTTATTTCCAGTAAAGAGTCTTGTTCCCATGCAATTGCACCTCTGACTGACTCTTCTGAGCGCAGGGACGCACGGAACTAGTGACTTTACATAAGCAGCATTGCGAAGACCCTGTGCGCGTCCCCTGCGCACCACGTGAAGCCTCAGAGAAAATGCCAGCCTCTGTCTGGAGTGAACAGGTCACAAGTGGTGCCACATCGCCACCAGCTAGCTGCGCCCTTCCACACCGCCTCTGCCGTCTTTGAAAATGTCCACAAATGCTTGTCTGTGCTGGGTATTATTCAATATTGTGAACTTTGGCCAACCTGATGAGTACAAGTGATTTTTTGTTGTAATATATTTTTTTGGCCTGGATTACATTTCTCCTTCCTCCCTTCTTCCTCCCTCCTTCCTTCCTCTCTTTCTTCCTTCCCTGGGATTGAACCCAGGGGCATTCTGCCTCTGAGCTACAGCCCAGCCCTATTTTATTTTATTTTATTTTTTAATTTGGAAACAGGGTCTCACTAAGCTGTTGAAGGTCTCTTCAAGTTGTTGAAGAACCTGTAGTCCTCCTATCTCAGCCTTCCAAATACTGAGATTACTGTTGTGTGCATTCTACTTCTAAGCTACACTCCCAGTCCTTTTTATTTTTTATTTAGAAACAGGGTCTCACTAGGGTGCTGAAGCTGGCCTCAAACCTGTGATCCTCCTGTCTCAGCCTCCCAAGTACTGGGATTTCAGGTGTACACCACCATGCCTGGCTGGTTTAGCAATTTACATCTCCTAAAACAAAGACTTTGACAGGTCACCTTGGCTAAAAGCTCCAACACTTCACTTGGGCCTGCAGATGCCTGATGAGTAATTAAAATCAGGGTGAAGCCCAGCCTCTGCCTTCTTTTTTTTTTTTCAGTACTGGAGATTGAACCCAGGTACATTCTACCTCCAAGCTACACCCCCAGTCCTATTTTTTATTCTTTATTTTGAAACAGGGTCTCACTAAGTTGCAGAGCGCCTCACTAAGTAGCTGAGGCTGGCCACGAACCCAGATCCTCCTGTCTCAGCTTCCCAAGTACTGAGATTATAAGTGTGTGCCACCACGCCCGGCTCTAACTTCATTTTTTATCTGTCTCCTTTATTACCTTAAACTTTGGTTCTGCGTATAGATACGTTAATCATTCAAGGAGTGCAATACAAGGTTTATTAGTCTCAACTTACCTAGGCTATCTCCTTTCCCTTCAAGACTGAGGATGCCAAGATAAGAGGAACTAGGATATTTTTAAGGTTTGCAGGGACATTCAATGGCCAGATTTTACTACACTTTCTTCCAGAACCCTGGAGCAGGACCTACAGTCTCCAGGATTGGTCTACAAGCTCCAGGAGGAGGAGACTGTCCCCCAAGCAACAGATCACTCCACCGAAGAGACCATACCCCCAAGCAGAAGCAATCATCTCATGGGGGCCAAACTTCACCTTTCCACTACTAGGGAGTCTGACAGATAAAACATCCCCAGCAGCCACAGACACTGCCCCCTCAAGCTATAAGGACTTCACCAGAGATAACGACCAACCAGACCACCGTGACCAGTCTGACGCACATGCTCTCACCCGGCCTCGGTTCTCCCTCCACTCAAACCCAAAGCTCATGTCAGTGCCCAGAAGAAGGCTGGGCTGCTTGACTTCACTTTGCCTGCCTCATACAGCCACAGTTACTTTCTTGCTCTTCACCAGTATTAATTAATTTATTTTTTTCTTTTGGTTTTTGAGTCAAGGGACCAGACCTGATCTGTTGGGACCTCCAGACCAAGGACTCCGGTAAAGCACCCACTGATGACAGAAAAATGAGAGATCTGGTTGACAAGGGTGCTGAAGGGTGGGAACGAGCTGGCAGTGTGTTGGCTAATTTGATCTGCGGGGGACAAGGTCCCTGTGCGCTGCTGTCGAGGTAGACCTTCACATTCCATGGTCCCCACGGACACTAGCTCCATGGGGGGACGGGGGACTGGGAAGCACGATACAGCGGGTAGACTTTTTTTTTTTTTTTTGCGGTACTGGGGATTGAACTCAGGGGCATTCTACCTCTGAGCTATACCCCCAGCCCTGTTTTTTATTCTTTATTTTGAAACAGGGTCTCACTAAGTTGCAGAGTGCCTCACTAGGTAGCTGAGGCTGGCCTCGAACCCGGATCCTCCAGTATCAGCCTCCCAAATGCTGGGATTACAAGCGTGCGCCACCATGCCCGGCTTAGACTATTTGAAATCAAGGAAGCCTCAGAAAATTGAAGACCCAGTACCCCTTGTGTATGGTGGCACCTCGACATGTTAACGTACCAGGTGGCCATAGCTTTTAGGCTGTTGGACATTCCTCAGGTCTGAAAATCCTTGTGCATTGGTCAGCTCTTCATCTCTGTGAGCAAACGATCTGACAAGTGCAACTTAGAGGAGGAAAGGTTGATTCCAACTCAGGTTCAGGGGATTAGTCCACGGGTGGTAGGCTCCAAGATAGACACATCATGATTGCAAAGCTGACAGAGGAAAGCCGAGCTCAAGGAAGTCAGGAAGTGGAAAGAGGAAGGGACTAGGGACAGAGATTGCCCCCAGGGCCACACCCTCAGCGACCTACTTCCCTCAACCACACCTACACGCCTAGTGGTAACATGCCATTAATTCCATTTGAATGACTGGATTCGTCTACTGATGAGGCACTGCCAACACATGAGCTTTTCTGGGAGACATTCCACATCTAAGCCATAACACCTCACAGATATCAGGTCACACAGTGACCTTGCTTGAGACCAGTACTTCCACTAGAGGGGGTCTCAAGCCTCCAGAGAGTGGTCAAAAGAACAGAGTCTCAATAGAGCCCCACACAGCCCAGCTCCTCACAGCTGCTGCCAGAGGAGGCACCTAGATTGCTAGAACTGGCTTTGTCTGGCATGCAAGGATCAAGAGAAGCCCGCCCCCATCCCGCCCCAGGATCACGCTCTAACCAATGACTGCTGGGCCCTGGGTGTAAATCCTCCAGCTCCTCGCTTCTGATTGGGAACACTTTGAAGTGAGACACACATTATCCTCAAACTCCCTTTAAGGCGTCTTTGTTGTTGTTGTTTTGGTATTGTGGGTTGAACCCAGGAGCATCCCACCTTTGAGCTACAACCACAGACTTTTATTTCATTTGATTTTTTTTTTTTTTAATAGGATCTTGCTAGCCGGACATCTTGGCCCACATCTGTAATCCCAGTACTTGGGAGGCTGAGACAGGAGGATCCGGGTTCATGGCCAGCCTCAACTACTTAGTGAGGCCCTCTGCAACTTAGTGAGACCCTGTTTCAAAAATAAAGAATAAAAAAAATAGGACTGGGAGTGTAGCTCGGAGGTAGAATGCCCCTGGGTTCAATTCCCAGTGCTGCCAAAATAAATAAGTAAATAAATAAATAAATAAATAATAGGGTCTTGCTATATTGTCAAGGGTCTCATTTAAGTTGCTGAGGCTGGCCTCAAACCCATGATCTTCCAGTCTCAGTCTCCCAAGTACTGGGATTACAGGCATGCACCACCGAGCCCAGCTCAAGCGCCCTTTAAGATGGGCGCAAAATTGCTCTGAAGGCATTTTGCTGGATATATATTAAAGCCTGATCTGATCCCCCTTCTCTCCCTGGATCTAACCCCCTCTCCACTGTGAGTTTCTCTTGGGAGCACTTTCTGCAAAGACACTTTCAGGAAAATCTTGAGCTCCTGCCCTGTTTCCAGGAAAACTGACCTATGATGCCCTGTAACCCCCCTGCCCGGCCCTACGCTTTGATGGGTAGAGGTGAAGGGCAGGCCCGTGGGTTATTTCTGGAGCCAGGGACTTTCCCCAATGGCCATCAGCTGGTTGTAAATTCCACACAGCAGGTATGTTGCCTTTTTGCGCGAGCACACAGCAGACTCTGGCAGGTGCTTGTTGTGGAGAGAACCCCCTGCTCCTCCTCCTTCCTCCTTCCTCCTTCCTCCTTCCTCCTTCCTGTAGGCGACTTCCCTGTTCCTTTCCCTTCAGGCCGGGGCAATTGAGGACATGGAGGAGGCGGAGCTCCGACCCGTCCATTATAACCTCGGCTGGGCAGGACAGGGAAATAGCTGCTGGGGTGGCATCCGCTAAGAAAGGCTGCTCAAGATTCTCCAGCGATTTGCCACTGAAAACCATCTTTGTGACTGCACGAGGGCACAGTGGTTCTCTTCGGATCTGACCGAAGGTCTTGAGTATAGGCCTTCTGCTTCCAAATACAGTCCTCCCAACAACTAAATTATAAACTGCGTGCACCAACAAGCAACAGAGACCGAAGTTGGCTCCGCCGTGCCAGCCACTCCTCACCAGTATGAGGGAGGGGCACCGAGAAGAGCGGAGAGGAGCAGGGCAAGGGAGGTGCCGCTGAGTCAGCGCAGCTTCCAGAGGCCTGGCCTGTAGTTGGACTTTTTCCTTCTAAAACAGTGTTTGAGATTATCCTGACATAGCCTTCAATTTTGTGTATTCTTAGAAAAAAAGTAAAAATATTTTTGAAATAAATCTCTATTCTCTATAAATTATCCAGGCTTGGGTATTCTATAGACAGGGAGTATGTGTAAAAGACTGATTAAAACTCACTAATAAGAGAATTAATGGTGTATATATAGTAAAACTGGTTCCAAGATCCAGAATTTCCAAAGCAATTCTCAGCAATAAAAGCCAAGCAGGAGGTATCATAATTCCTGACTTCAAATTGTACTATACAGTTATAGTAATTAAAACAGCCTGGTATTAGCACAAAAACAGGCACATAGACCAATGGAACAGAATAGAAGATACAGAAACAAATCCATGCACTTAGAGTCAACTGATCTTCAACAAAGGGGCCAAACACATATGCTGGAGAAAAGACAGCCTTTTCAACAAATGGTGTTGGGAAAGCTGGTTATCCATTTGTAGAAAAATGGAACTAAATCCATACTTCTCACCCTGCACAGGAGTCAATTCAACATGGATCAAAGACCTGGAAGTTAGACCAGAGACCGTGAAGCTCCTAGAGGAGGGCAGAGGTTCAACACTCCAACATATCGGCACAGGTAGAAACTTCCTCAGCAAGACCCCCAAAGCTCAGGAAATCAAAACAAGAATTAATACATGGTATAGCATTAAACTAAAAAGTTTCTGCGCATCAAAGGAAACCATTAAGAATCTAAAGAGAAAGCCTATGGAATGGGAGAAGATCTTTACCAGCTATCCCCCTGACAGAATATAGAAAGAACTTAAACTTTACAGTAGAAAAACAAATAACCTAATCAAGAAATGGACAACTGCTGGGAATGGTGGCGCATGCTTTTGTAATCCCAGCATTTGGGAGGCTGAGACCGGAGGATCCGGGTTCGTGGTCAGCCTCAGCTACCTAGTGAGGCATTCTGCAACTTAGTGAGATCCGGTTTCAAAATAAAGAATAAAAAATAGGGCTGGGGATGTAGCTCGGAAGTAGAATGCCCCTGAGTTCAATCCAGTACCAAAAAAAAAAAAAAAAAAGAATAAAAAATAGGGCTGGAGATGTAGCTCAGAGGTAGAATGCCCCTGAGTTCAATATCCAGTACCACAAAAAAAAAAAGGGCAACTGAATTGAGTAGACACTTCACAAAAGAAGACATACAATGGCCAATAGATACATGAGAAAATGTTCAACATCATTAGCAATTAAGGAGATGCAAATCAAAACTACACTGAGATTCCATCTAACCCCACTCAGAATGGCAATCATCAGGAAATCAAATAACAATAAATGTTGGCGAGGATGTGGGAAAAATAGGAACTCTTCTACACTGCTGGGATTGCAAACTAGTTCAGCCACTATGCAGATCAGTGTGGAGATTCCTCTGAAAACTGGGAATGGATCCACCATAGGATCCGGCTTTACCACTCCTGGATATCTTTCCAAAGAGGTTGAAACCAGAGAACTACAGTAATCTATGCATACCCATGTTCATAGCAGCACAATTCGCAATAGCCAAATTATGGAACCAGCCCAGGTGTCCATCAACAAATAAATGGATTACAAAACTATGGGACATACACACAATGGAATTCTACTCAGCAATAAAGAAGAATAAAATAGTGTCATTTGCAAGAAAATGGAAGAACATTATGTTAAGTGAGATTAGCCTGTCACAAAAGTGAAGGGACATATGTTTTCCTTAATATGCACAATCTAGGGAGTAACTGGAATACAAGGGGGACTCCAGAGGATGCAGGAAAAACCTCAGTGGAGCCAGGGAGGTGGTCTAAGGGAAGAGGAGTGGGAAGACTGAGGTTCGTTATTGGAAATACTAACATTGACTGGGTACATATGTGGAAATCTCAATGTCAATCTCAGTCCTCTGTATGGGAAGGTGGGGGAATGGGGGGGGCCACCAAGTGCTGTGTGCATGCATGTCAATGTCAACATGATTTACATTATGATGTGAGACCATAATACACCAATAAAGCATAAAAACAAAACAAAACTGGTTCCAGATGGCAGAAACCAGTAAATAGAATCAAAGGGCAAGAGTCACATCTTGACGTGGCTCTGAGCCAGCTTTGTAGATCTCCTCTGGATGCTGCCATGTTTTGACCTTCAAACAATGCAGTTTCCTATGGTTTCGCTTCTTTAAAAAATGGCTAAAGACATACGGGGCAATAAAACCCAAACCTCTGGGGTTCTGTTTTCTACCAGACAAATATCATTTGGTAGTTTATCAGTCTCCCATGAGTTAGTGTCTGACTTTATAGAGTCTGGGCCTTAATCCAAGTAAGAGTCAAAAAAAAAAAAAAAAATGACATCCAAGTGACCCTCAAGTAGACTTGTCAGTGCCCAACCATAATTTTCAAAGAGAACTGTTGTCGTTGTTTTATTGTAGGTTTTGCATAGATTTCTGTTTGGTTTTTGCAGAACAGGGGATTGAACCCAGGGTCTGGAGCACGCTAGGCAAGCACTCTGCGGCCGAGCTCCCCCAGCCAGCCTTCTTAACTGCAGGTCACCTCTGGAGGCTGCAATGACTTATGCGGGGCAAGGCTGACCTTCATGGACCCACCCTGCAGCTCTCCGCAAGGCTCCTCTGAGGACCTGCAGCCTGACAGCCACCGGCAGCTCGTAGCTCTCTTTCCTGCTTGAAAGGACTCCAGAGTTTCTTGAGCCTGAGAAGTCCAAGGTCAAGGGACTCCCGTCTGGTACTGCCTTCCAGCCGTGTCACTCCATGGCAGAAGGAAGGCAGAAGAGCAGAGGAACATGAGAGAGAGAGAGAGAGAGAGAGAGAGAGAGAGAGAGAGAGAGAGGAAGAGAGAGAACACACACGAGAGGATGGGCATCCGGTCGCCAGGAGCCGACTCCCTTCTCCGCCGACGCACTTCCCCAGGATGGTGTCAACCGTGGCCCTGTCCCCAGGACCCCATCACCTCCAAGGTTCCACCTTGCATGACTGCATTGGGGGACACGCTCAAATTCTAGCACTGTGGACTTGCACAGAATGACTTTTTTACCAAGCCGGGCGTGGTGGCACACGCTTGTAATTCCAGCATTCGGGAGGCTGAGACCGGAGGATCCGGGTTCGCGGCGGCCAGCCTCAGCTACCTAGTGAGGCACTCCGCGACTTAGTGAGACTCGGTTTCAAAATAAAGAATAAAAAATAGGGCTGGGGGTATAGCTTGGGGGTAGAATGCCCCTGAGTTCAACCCCCAG
>PVLC010020085.1:15324-29829 GCA_004027655.1 Graphiurus murinus | reverse complement strand
CTACTTAGTGAGGCACTCCACAACTTAGTGAAACCCTGTTTCAAAATAAAGAATAAAAAATAGGGCTGAAGGTATAGCTCGGAGGTAGAATGCCCCTGAGTTCATTCCCTAGTACCACAAAAAAAAAAAAAAAAGAAAGAAAATAGGGCTAGGGAAGCCGGGTGTGGTGGTGCACGCTTGTAATCCCAGCATTCAGGAGACTGAGACCAGAGGATCCAGGTTCGAGGCCAGCCTCAGCTACCTAGTGAGGCACTCCGCAACTTAGTGAGACTCGGTTTCAAAATAAAGAATAAAAAATAGGGCTGGGGTGTGGCTCGGAGGTAGAATGCCCCTGAGTTCAATCCCCAGTACCGCAAAAAAAAAAAAAAAATAGGGCTAGGGGTGTAGCTCGAAGGTAGAATGCTTCTGGGTTCAATCTCCAGTACCACATAAAAAAAAAAAGAAAGAAAGAAAATTTCTATATTAGCTGTTTCTCTGTAACTGGCTACAGCAATAAATTCTAAAGGCTTCACCATTAAATCCATTTTTGAAAGTCCAGATGGATGTTTCCTGAATTTCCTGTACCTTCTATATTCATAGTATTTTTTTCTCATCAGAGAACTTTGTACCATGATTTACTTAATATATTCTTTGGTCTCATTTTTCTTAACTACGTACCCTAGCTCATCCCAGGCAGTAATAGCCAGGAAATCTGGGCTGTGATAAGCTATTTATACAGTCTCCTCGCTGGCATACACTAAATACATGACTACTTAAATTAGGACTATTCAGCCCAGACGTGGTGGCGCCTTTCTGTCATCCCACTACTTGGGACGCTGAGACAGGAGGATCACAGGTTCGAGGACAGCCTCAGCAAGTGGTGAGACTCTCATCAACCTAGCGAGATCCTGTTTCAAAATAAAAATAAGAGGGAGGCTGAGACAGGAGGATCTGGGTTCGTGGCCAGCCTCAGTTACTTAGGCCCTCCGCAACTTAGTGAGACCCTGTTTCCAAATAAAGAATAAAAAATAGGGCTGGGGGTGTAGCTCGGAGGTAGAAAGCCCCTGAGTTCAATCCCCAATACCACCAAAAAATAAAAAAATAAATAAATAAGAGCCAGTTGGATGTGGTGACGCATGCTTGTAATCCCAGTACTTGAGAGGCTGAGACAGAAGGATTGCAGGTTTGAAGGCTAGCCTCAGCAACTTAGTGAGGCTCTCTGCAACCTAGTGAGACCCTGTTCCAAAAATAAAATAGTTTGGGGGTGTAGCTTAGAGGTAGAATGCCCCCTGGGTTCAATTCCCCAGCACCACTAAATAAATAAATAAATAATAAAAATATGGTTGGGTGTATAGCTCGGAGGTAGAATGCCTCTGGGTTCAATCCCCTGTACAAAAGAAAGTAAATAAATAAATAGATAAATAGGGCTGGGGGTGTAGCTCATAGGTAGAAGACTCCTTAGTTCAGTTCCCAGTACCAAAAAAAAATACACACACACACACACACACACACACACATAAATAATTCGGACTCTTCACTGGTTAACATCAGAACCGTCTTACATTCCACAGAACTTTCCAGCATTCCTTTCTCAGCATCCCCAGGGTAATTAAAGAAACTCCCGGTTTAGCCCGTGGGAGGCCCTGGGTTCCATCCCCAGCTTCACAAAGCACAAGAAGAGCCTGTGCTTTGTCGCCATGGCTCACAGCAGTGGCCGGGTGGAAGAGCTCTCACGTGTCACACTCACACTCGCGGGCCTCCCTCACACCCTGTGACCCCCGAGGTTCCCAGAATACCGCCGGCCCGCCCACCCGCGCCCCTGATGTTTTCTTTCACACCTTAAACGGATTTGCCCCCTTCTGTGTTTGCTGCTCTCTGTCCCTGGCATTGCAAGAAGAAAAAAGAAAAAAAAAAAAAAAAGAAAGAAAGAAAGAAAAAAAACACAGGGCGCAGCTAAAGCTCGGCTCTCATTTCTGTCTTTCTGTCTCTCGAAAGGTTTAGCTTCTTCTCCCGAGATAAGAAGCGCCTGGCCAACTCGCAGAGAACCTCACACATCCACGAGTCCTTCGGCCAGTGGGCCAGCACCCACCGGGACGACGGGTACACAGAGCAAGGGCAGGAGGCCCTGCAGCACCTGTGACCTCGGCTCGCCTCCACCCGAGGCCCAGACCACCTGCCGCCGACCCCAGCCGCCGGGGTCCCGGACTCGCCCCTCAGTGCCGAGGAGCCCTCAAAACTGAGCCCTCGGACAGACTGCTGCGAGGCGCACACTCAGACACTGCGGCCAGACTCTAAGGAGAAGTTTATTTCTATCCAGGGCTTTGGCCATTTGTAATAGAGGACGCCGACCCCTTAGGATATATATTTAATAACGCCACGAACTCGGGCCAGACTTCTGCGCTAACTTTAGTCAAGCGTCTTTAGCCAAACGCACCGCTGGCTGTTGTTCCTGCTGTCGGATTTGCCTTGTATGAAATCCCAGGTGTAGAGGTTTTGTTCTCACTGTATCATCCTTTAGCGGGAGGCAGGGGAGGAGTAGCTTTTTATTATCTTGGCGCTGTGGTGGTGGTGAACAGGTTGGATAAGAAGTATCGGTGGACAGGGGGCACCTCTGACGTCCCAGGATGAACTGTCCCCACTCAGACACAAACCAAGAGGACATCATGGGACAGTCCTCCCACCCAGAGGCTGCAGACAACTTGGCAGGAGCCAGCGTTTTTTCCTCCCGAGACCTGGGGCTGGAGCCATGTCCGGGCTTTGGACTCTGCTGTGAGTTGTGCAGTACTAACCAAACAAAGTTGCTAAGGTTGAGATTTACCACGTTTCTTGACTGCCTTTTTTGTTGTTGTTCTTTTCCTGGCATTTTTTTTTTTTACTTTTTCGTTTCGCTGTGTAAAATAGTCTCCTGCAAAGAAAACCAATGTCTGCCGGGCGTGGTGGCGCACACTTGTGATCCCAGCATTCGGGAGGCTGAGACCGGAGGATCCGGGTTCGCAGCCAGCCTCAGCTACCTAGTGAGGCACTCCGCAGCTTAGTGAGACTCGGTTTCAAAATAAAGAATAAAAAATAGGGCTGGGGGTGTAGCTCGGAGGTAGAAAGCCCCTGAGTTCAATCCCCAGCACCGCAAAAAAAAAAAAAAAAAAGAAAACCAATGTCCCCAGCTGGCGCTGGTGGTGCACGCCTGTAGTCCTGGTACTTGGGAGACTGAGACAGGAGGATCGCAGGTTGGAGGCCAGCTTCAGCTACTTAGTGATGCCCTCCGTAACTTAGTGAGACCCTGTTTCAAAATAAAGAATAAAAGAGCCGGACGTGGTGGCGCACGCTTGTAATCCCAGCATTCGGGAGGCTGAGACCAGAGGATCCGGGTTCGCGGCCAGCCTCAGCTACCTAGTGAGGCACTCCGCAACTTAGTGAGACTCGGTTTCAAAATAAAGAATAAAAAATAGGGCTGGGGGTGTAGCTCACAGGTAGAACGCCCCTGAGTTCAATCCCCAGTACCGAAAAACAAATTAAAAAAAAGGGAGCCAGGTGTGGTGGCGCACACTTGTAATCCCAGTATTTGGGAGGCTGAGATAGGAAGATCACAGGTTCAAGGACAGCCTCAGCAAGTTGTGAGACTCCCATCTACCTAGTGAGACCCTGTTTCCAAATGAGAAATAAAATTGGGCTGGGGTGTAGCTTGGAGGTAGAATGCCCCTGCGTTCAATGTGAGTTCAATCCCCAGTTCTGAAAAAAAAAAAAAAAAAAACAGCATCCCCAAACCAAAATGGGATTGGGGCGTGAGAGCCTAGAAGATGCAGGGTGACAGGTGGGGGAGACAGGGAACATGAAGGGCGGTGGGTGGCCAGATGCCCTGGGGCCTGAATGCCCGGCTCACCCTGGCTCTACAGCCAGCTGCCCTGTCTGCAACTGAGCTGGGGCTGGCCCACCAACTTCTCTGCACCCAGCGCTGCCCGGGTGCAGGGCAGGTGCTCAGGGATCCAGAGAGCTAGCTCGCACTACGCGTATTCAGGGGCCCCCAGCCTCCTTCCATGCATTTGGCTTCAGTGTGCTTCTAAGAAACCATCAGGTGGAAAGAGCCGGGCGTGGTGGCACACACTTGTCATCCCATACTTGGGACGCTGAGATTGGAACATCGCAGGTTCGCGGCCAGCCTCAGCTACTTAGTGAGGCACTCCTCAACTTAGTGAGACCCTGTTTCAAAATAAAGAATAAAAAAATAGGATTGGGGTGTAGATTGTTTCAAGCCCCAGTACTGCAAAAAATAAAGGATAAAAAATGGGGCTTGAAAAGTCGGGTGTGGGGCGCACGCTTGTAATCCCAGCATTTGGGAGGCTGAGACTGGAGGATCCAGGTTTGCAGCCAGCCTCAGCTACCTAGGGAGGCACTCCGCAACTTAGTGAGACCCTGTTTCAAAATAAAGAATAAAAAATAGGGCTGGGGGTGTAGCTCGGAGGTAGAATGCCCCTGAGTTCAATCCCCAGTACTGCAAAAAAAAAAAAAAAAAAAATAGGGCTGGGAGTGGGGCTCAGAGCTAGAATGCCCCTGTGTTCAATCCCCAGTACTGCAAAAAAAAAAAAAAAAAAAAAAAGGACTATAAAGCACATATTGGGTGTGGTGGTACATGCCTGGAATCCCAGTACTTGGGAGGCTGAGACAGGAGGATTGCAGGTTGAGACCAGTCTCAGCAACGAATTGAGACTCTCACCACCTAGCAAGACCCTGTTTCAAAAAAATAAATAAGTAAAAAGGGCTGGGAGTGTAGCTTGAAGGCAGAATGCCTCTGGGTTCAATCCCCAGTACCCCCCACCACCCCCACACCATACACACAACTAAATTATATAAATAAAAGGGATATAGAAACATGTGCCTGAGGGTTCTCTCTTTTCTTTTCTTTTCTTTTTCTTTTTTTGCAGTGCTGGGGATTGAACTCAGGGGCATTCTACCTCTGAGCTAAACCCCCAGCCCTATTTTTTTTTTATTCTTTATTTTGAAACCAGGTCTCTCTAAGTTGCGGAGTGCCTCACTAGGTAGCTGAGGCTGGCAGCGAACCCGGATCCTCTGGTCTCAGCCTCCTGAATGCTGGGATTACAAGCGTGCGCCACCACGCCTGGCCCCTTTTTTTTTTAACATAAATGGAGATTTTTTTTTTTTTTGGATACTGGGGATTGAACCCAGGGACATTCTACCTCTGAGCTACACCTCCAGCCCTATAGTATTTTTATTTTGAAACAGGGTCTTGCTAGGTTGATGAGAGTCTCACTACTTGCTGAGGCTGTCCTCAAACCTGTGATCCTCTTGTCTCAGCCTCCCAAGTATTGGGATTACAGGAGTGCGGCACCACACTTGGATAAACGGAGACATAATACATGCTATTCAGTACCTTTCTTTTCTTCACCTAAAACATGCTAAAGATAACTCCATATTGTTACTGAGATAGTAGTTTGCAACCAGGGGTGATGGTGGCCCTGGGGGACATTTGGCAATGTCCAGGGACATTTTGGTTTGACTCCCCAGCATGTGTATGTATGTATGTACACATAGAGAAGAATGCGAGTCTTGGTACTAAATATTTTGCATGAAACATCTTGGATCTTAAGAACCTGAACTTTGAGCCGAGCATGGTGGTGCATGCTTGTAATTCCAGTACTTGGGAGGCTGACACAGGAGGATCACATGTTAGAGGCTAGCCTCAGCTCCTTAGTGAGTCCCTCTGCAACACAGTGAGACCCTATTTCAAATAAAGAATAAAAAATAAGCCGGGCGTGGTGGCACACGCTTGTAATCCCAGCATTTGGGAGGCTGAGACCGGAGGATCCGGGTTCGAGGCCAGCCTCAGCTACCTAGTGAGGCACTCTGCAACTTAGTGAGACTCGGTTTCAAAATAAAGAATAAAAAATAGGGCTGGAGGTATAGCTCGGAGGTAGAATGCCCCTGAGTTCAATCCCCAGTACCGCAAAAAAAAAAAAAAAAAAAAAAGAATAAAAAATAGGACTGGGGGTGTAGCTTGGAGGTAGAATGCCCCTGGGTTCAATCCCTAGTACCACCACCAAAAAAAAAAGGTAGAATGCCCCTGGGTTCAATCCCCCAGTACCACACACACACACACACACACACACACACACAGCCTGAATTTTCAAAAATATAGTCAAAGCTAAAAATGCTACATGTGACTTTTTTGAAAATCATGTGAGTGGCATGGTACTTACTTAAAGTTCACAGAAATTCAGGCCAATAGAGCAGCTCGCCAACATACCAAATAATCAAAACGGAAAACCCAACCCATCAGGCTAGCCGCAATTCTTCCATGGGGTCGCCCCCTTCCTGTTCTGTGTCTTCATTTCTCTCCTACGTCTGTGGAGCTTTATCTTTTCAGGGAGCTGGAAGGCTGCCACAGATCCCTGCCCTGCAATGCTGGTTTTTCATTCTAAATGCCAGCCAGAAAGAGAAAAACGACGGTCAGCATTTTGCACAAGAGTATAGTTACATTTGTGTCTGAGAGGCAGCTTGCTGACCCAGGCGTTCAGGCTGGCTCCTGGTATTAAGTCTCTGGACATTCTCCTTGGATTCACTCTTTTCTTTTTTTGGTACTGGAGATGAAAATCAGGGACATTCTAACTCAGCTACACCCCCCAGCCCTATTCTACTATTTATCTATCTATTTGTTTATTTGCAGTACTGGGGATTGAACCCAGGGCCATTCTACCTCTGAGCTACACCCCCAGTCCTTTATTTTTTCTTTATTTTGAAACAGGGTCTCACTAAGTTGTGCCTCACTAAGTAGCTGAGGCTGGCTGTGAACCCAGATTCTCAGGTCTCAGCCTCCCAAGTACTGGGATTACAAGCGTGCACCACCATGCCCAGCTTATTTTTTTATTTTATTTTTTTGCTGTACTGGGGATCGGACCCAGGGGCATTCTACCTCAGAGCTACACCCCCAGTCCTATTTTTTTTTTTTTTTTAATTCTTTATTTTGAAACAGGGTCTAAGTTGCCAAGGGCCTCACTAAGTAGCTGACGCTGGCCGTGAACCTGCGATCCTCCTGTCTCGGCCTCCCAAGTACTGGGATCACAAGCGTGCGCCACCACACCCAGCTCCTTTTCTACTCTTTATTTTACAACTGGGTCTCACTAGGTTGCTGAGACTGTTAGTGAGACTGGCCTCGAACCTGCAATCCTCCTGTCTTAGCTCCCATGTACTGAGATTACAAGTGTGCACCACCATGTCTGGCTTTACAAACCAGTTTCTAACCCATTGTTTCTTCTTTTTTTTTTTTTGGTACTGAGGATTGAACCCAACACCTGGCTTGGATTCACTTTTCTACTCCATTTTTTACTTCAATTCAGCAAAAACTTGGGTTATGGATAAGAAAATAGAAAATTTATGCTGCTACAGATCAAATTATAGCCAAGTATGGTAGGGCACGCTTGTAATGCCAGGACTTGGGAGGCTGGAACAGGAGGACTGCCGGTTTTCGGCCAGCCGCAGCTACTCAGTGAGGCCCTCCACAACTTAGTGAGACCCTGTTTCAAAATAAAGAATGAAAAATAGGGCTGGAGTGGGGCAGGGGCAGTATGGCTGGGAGGTAGAATGCCCTTGGGATCACAAAAGTGTTTTTTTAAAAAGATGATAAAAATGATAAAGAATGAAGATGATAAACTCATATCATGGTGAACCTCAGTTCCAGACTGCAAAGAAAAACCACTCCAAACCTAGGGCTAAGTTTTATTCAACCACCAAACACCTGCGCACTCGGCACACTCGGCATCAACACCGCCCTGCCCTGCTCACTTGCTTCGGTCCCTCTTCTCCCTCGCCTTGCCCCTGTCCTCGCGCGGGTCCCTCTCTCTCTCCCGGTCACGGTCACTCTCCGGCCACCCCCTGGGCCCCTCTCTGTCCTGCCACCTGCGGGCCCGGTCGTGGTGGTCTCGATCCCGGGCCCTGGAGTCCCAGTGCCTCTCCCGGGAGCGGGAGCGCTCCCTGCGCTCCCTCCTGGCGTCTCGGTACCCCTCGTTTTTCACCACGGGCAAATGGATGGGCTTGCGGAAGGGCCGGTCGCGGCCCCCGAAGCGCAGCTGGCCCGACTCCTTCTTGCCGCCCAGGCCGCCGCCCAGGCGCCGCGGGATCCAGCCGCGCAGCGTGCGCTCCAGCTCGTAGTCCACGAAGACCTCGTGCTGGTCGATGACCAGCCCGTCGGCGTCGCGGTGCGCCTTGAGCAGCGCGCGCTCGTCCCGGAACTCCACGAAGGCGTAGCCCTTGGAGAAGCCGGTGACCAGGTCGCGCACCAGCCGCAGCCGCCGGATGTCGCCGTAGCGGGAGAAGACCTCCTTCAGCTTGTCCTCCTTGGTCTGCAGGTTCAGCCGGGCCACGAACAGCGTGAGCAGGGGGTCCCCGATGACGCCCCGGTTGGGCACGTAGCGCGCCAGCATGGCCCTCCAGACGGCGCGGTCGTGCGGGTCCTCGTCCGTGCCGTCGATGCTGCCGGCCTTGAGCGGGTCATACTCCTTGGCGATGGGCACCCAGTCGCTCATGGTGGCGCAGGGTGTGCAGGGCCCTAGAGGGACGGAGGGGAAGGCACGTGAGACCCACGAAGGCCTCGGGAGACCCGGGCACTGTGCCTGGGTTTCGTCCCTGTGAGCATCTTCTGCCCTAGCCCGAGGCAGGGCACTGCCCAGCTACATTACAACATGGCCATGGGCATCGAAATCCAGCAGGGGAGGACTTTGAAGCTGGACTTGGAAGGACCACAGCCATTTCTTTTTTTTTTTTTTTTTTTTTTGTGGTACTGGAGGTTGAACCTAGGGGCATTTTACCTCTGAGCTATACCCCCAGCTCTATTTTTTATTCTTTATTTTGAAACAGGGTCTCACTAAGTTGCAGAGGGCCTCACTAGGTAACTGAGGCTGCCCTCAAACCTGAGATCCTCCTGTTCAGGCCTCTCAAGTACTGGGATTTCAAGCGTGCCCCACCACACCTGGGGAGGCTGAGACAGGAGGATCGCAGGTTTGTGGCCAGCCTCAGCTACTTAGTGAGGCCCTATGCATCGTAGTGTTTCAAAATAAAGAATTTTTTTAAAAAAGGGCTGGGGCTGTAGCTCGGAGGTAAAATACTCCTGGGTTCAATCCCCAGTACTACAAAAGAAAAGAAAAAGAAAGAAAAGAAAATGGTCTGTAGCCTTGGTGTGGTGGCGCACACTTGTAATCCCAGTACTTGGGAGGCTGAGATAGGAGGATCAAAGGTTGGTGGCCAGCCTCAGCTACTTAGTGAGGTGCTCCACAACTTAGTGAGACCCTGTTTCAAAATAAAGAATAAAAAAATAGGGCTGGGGGTGTAGCTCAGAGGTAGAATGCCCCTGAGTTCAATCCCCAGTACGGCAAATTAAATAAATAAATAGGAATTATTTGTTATTATAGCACAACTAAAAGTTTTGTTTTGCCAGGCATGGTGGTACATGCCTGCAATCCCAGTACTTGGGAGGCTGAGACACGAGGATCTCGGGTTCCTCTACAGCATCAGCAAGAGTGAGACTCATCAACCTAGTGAGACCACTGTTTCAAAATAAACATAAAATAGCGCTAGGGATGTAGCTCGGAGGAAGAGTGCACCTGGGTTCAATCCGCAGTAGAGATTTGCGGGCTCTTTTTATCCAGGTGCGAAATCCACTTGCAGGTGAGACCCGGCGCCCAGCCCCGCCCGGGCATGCGCAGTGGCGCCGCGGACGCCAAGGCGGAAGTGCAGCTGGACCGGCCCGACCGTACTCCCCGATCCCCCTAGCCCGATCCACCCTCCATCCTGGCCACGGGCCCTGGGGGCCGGCGCCTCCTGCCCTGCCCTCTGGGTAGGCGCTGGGAGGAAGCGGCCATCCTTCCATCCCGGCTCCCCGCAACACACCCCGGGAAGGGGTCGCTGTCTGCCAGGTTCCAACATGGCGTCGCACGCCCGGGCGGGCACCGCGTCCCGGCCGGGTTCCCTCTTCCTCCCTCGGCCGCAGGCCCCACTCCTCGGAGGCGCTCTCACTCACCTCGGCACGGCTCGGGCTCGCGGAGGCCCACGGAGGCCCACGGAGGCCCGCGGAGACTCGAGCCCAGCGCCCGCCCGCCCCGAGCTACCGCAGGATCCCCGCGCCGGCCCCGCGCCACGTCTATGTTGGGAGCCGCAGATTCGCCACAGATGTTAGATGCTATTTGGCTGTTTTAAAAATCCAATCACCAGCGTTGAGCCTCGAGGCCGTGTAGTTTCCAATGTGAACCAACTTTCTTTTGCTTCTCTCTCTCTTTTTTTTTTTTGCACGAATGCAAACAAAAATAAAATAAAATAAAAAAAAAAGCTAAATTGAACGGTGAATTGATAGACTATGGAAAGTGCAGTTAGTGGAGCTGGGAGCATCCCTTGACTTAAATTCACTTTCCGTACAAGCAAAACGTACTTTCTTTCCTTATTATTTTTTCCTTTTGTGTGTGTGGTACAGAGGATTGAATACAGGGGCATTCTACCTCCAGTCTACACTCCCAACCCTATTTTATTTAATTTTTTTTGAAACAGGACCATTGGTCTGGAACCTGAGATCCTCCTGTCTCAGCCTCTCAACTACTGGGATTACTGGCGCGTGCCATCACATCCGGCTCAAAGAAGCACTCTCAAAGTCGGCTTTGGATCCTTGACTTTAGAATCTTTTTGGAGCTTATTAAAATTCCATTTCCAAGCCAGGCGTGGTGGCTCAACCTTTGTAATCCCAGTTCTTGGGAGGCTGAGACTGGAGGATAATGGGTTGGAGGACAGCCTCAGCAAATAGTGAGACTCTCATCAACCTAGCAAAATCCTGTTTCAAAATAAAAAAAATAAGCCGGAACCGGGCGTGGTGGCACGCGCTTGTAATCCCAGCATTTGGGAGGCTGAGACCAAAGAATCCGGGTTCGAGGCCAGCCTCAGCTACCTAGTGAGGCACTCCGCAACTTAGGGAGACCCTGTTTCAAAATAAAGAATTTTTAAAAATAGGGCTGGGGGTATAGCTCGGAGGTAGAATGCCCCTGAGTTCAATCCCCAATATCGCAAAATAAAATAAAATAGGGCTGGGGGTGTAACTCGGAGGTAGAGTGTCCCTGGGTTTAATCCCCAGTACTCCCCTCCCCCCCCAAAAAAATCCATTTCCCAGCTGAGGGCAGTGGCACAGCCTTGGGAGTAATTGGGAGGCTATGACAGGATGATCTCAGGTTCAAGGCCAGCTTGGGGTAACTTAGCGAAACCCTATATCAAAATAATAGAGGAGCCGGGTGTGGGTGTGCACACTTGTAATCCCAGCATTTGGGAAGCTGAGACCAGAGGATCCCGGTTCTCGGCCAGCCTCAGTTACCTAGTGAGGCACTCCGCAACTTAGTGAGACCCTGTTTCAAAATAAAGAATAAAAAATAGGGCTGGGGGTATAGCTCGGAGGTAGAATGCCCCTGAGGTCAATCCCCAGTACCGCAAAAAAAAAAAAAAAAAAAAAAAAAAAAAAAAAAATAGGGCTGGGGATGTAGCTTGGAGGTAGAATGCTCCTGAGTTCCATACCCAGTACTGAAAAAAAAAAAAAAATTGGCTTCACTTGCCAGACCCTTGACTAAACCCATTTCCACTTCCCGCGAGCTGTAGGGAGTGGTGCTGCTTTCCAGTGGTGAGGAGGGACTGACTGGGAGGCAAGGGTGGAGACCTTTAGTCCCTAGCTGTCATCTCCTTTAAGGCTCCTCCCACCCACCACCCTTCTGGGAGCTTATGACCAAAGCTAGTAAAAGTAGAGTTCTCTTCTGCAAACAGACTCGAGTTGAGTGCCCAGTTTCCCACCCTTCCTGCAACCTTGTCTTGCCCATAAGAGTTAGACTCTTAAAGATGAAATCCTTAGCAGGGCGTGGTGGCGCACGCTTGTAATCCCAGCATTCGGGAGGCTGAGACCGGAGGATCCAGGTGCGCAGCCAGCCTCAACTACCTAGTGAGGCAGTCCACAACTTAGTGAGACTCGGTTTCAAAATAAAGAATAAAAAATAGGGCTGGGGGTGTAGCTCTAAGGTAGTATGCCCCTGAGTTCACTCCCCAGTACCACAAAAAAAAAAAAAAAAAAAAAAAAAAGATGAAATCCGTGACCTGGGGTTGCAGGCATTTAAACCAGCCTGAGAACTCTCCAAAATCTCTGCTCTTTTCCCTCATGATTGAAGGGTAGTGCAAGACATCAAGAATGTGCCACTCAGGAAGTGCAGGTGCCAGCGATGGTCAGGGGACCAGAACTGCCCACCTGACGCACCAGACAGGACCGACCGCGTGATGCTTGCCGGTGGAACGGTGGAACTTTCCTCTTTGTGGATGTAATCACCAAATACCTACGGTGCCATTTTTATCAAGGGTGAACCACCCACTTACTTTTTTTTTTTTTTTTTTTTTTTTGCGGTACTGGGGATTGAACCTAGGGGCATTCTACCTCTGAGCTATACCCCCAGCCCTATTTTTTATTCTTTAGTTTGAAACCGGATCTCACTAAGTTGCGGAGTGCCTCACTAGGTAGCTGAGGCTGGCCTCGAACCCGGATCCTCCGGTCTCAGCCTCCCGAATGCTGGGATTACAAGCGTGCGCCACCACGCCCGGCTTCACCCACTTACTTTGGTGGTTGTTGTTTTGTGTTATTTCACTTCTTCTTCTCCCATCTTAACTCTCAGGGGACTAGTCTTATGGAAGTTATTTTTAAAACTTCCCATAATAGCGGGACGTGGTGGCACATGCTTGTAATTCTAGTATTTGGGAGGCTGAGACAGGAGGATCTGGGTTCTCAGCCAGCCTCAGCTATTTAGTGAGACCCTCTGCCACTTAGGGAGACCTTGTTTCAAAATAAAGAATAAAAAATAGGACTAGGGGTGGAGCTCAGAGGTAGAATGCCTCTGGGTTCCATCCCGAGTATCAAAAAACAAACAAACAAAAAAAAACAAAAAAAAAATCTTCGAATAATGATGTATTATTGAGTCTTTTCATTTTTTTTTTTCCTATACTGAAGACTGAACCCAGGGACATTTTACCACCTAGGTACAACCCCAACCCTTTTTATTTTTTTGTTTGAAACAGAATCTTGCTGAACTACCTGGTGCTGGCCTTAAACCTGTGATCCTCCCGTCTCAGCCTCCCAAGTATTGAGATTACAAGTGTGCGCCACCACTCGGCGTTTGTTTTTGTTTTTGTGATACTGGGAATTGAACCAGGGGCATTCTACCTCTGAGCTACACCCTTAGCCCTTTTTATTTATTTATTTATTTATTTATTTATTTATTTATTTATTTATTTATTTTTGTTTTGAAACAGGGTCTCGATAGGTTGCTAAGGCTGGTTTCAAACCTGTGATCTTCCTTTCTCAGTCTCCCAAATTCTGGGCTTGCAGTTGTGTACCACTGCATCCGGTTTACATTCTGGTTTTCAAACATAAGTATGCGTTAGAATTACCTAGAGGGAGCCGGGCATGGTGACGCACGCTTGTAATCCCAGCATTTGGGAGGCTGAGACCGGAGGATCCAGGTTCGCGGCCAGCCTCAGCTACCTAGTGAGGCACTCCGCAATTTAGTGAGACTCAGTTTCAAAATAAAGAATAAAAAATAGGGCTGGGGGTATAGCTCGGAGGTAGAATGCCTCTGAGTTCAATCCCCAGTACCACAAAAAAAAAAAAAAAAAAAAAAAAAAGAATTACCTAGAGGGCTGTTAAAACATAGATTGGCCCCCACCTCAGAGTTTCTGATTTAGTGGGTTGAGAATTTGCATTTCTTTTTCAGTTGTTGTTTTTGGTGCTGGGGATGGAACCCAGGTTTTGCACACGCTGTTATTGCTGAACTCCACTTCCAGCTCTGAGGATTTGCATTTCTAAAAAGTTTACAAACCAGGTATGGTGGCCCATGCCTGGAATCCCAGTACTTAGGAGGCTGAAAGAGGAGGATCTTGGGTTTCTACCAGCCTCACCAATTTAGCAAAGCTCTCAGCAACTTAGGGAGACGCTGTTCTGTTTCCAAATAAAAAAAAAAAAATTAGGCTGAGGGAGCCAGGCATGATGGGCCATGCTTGTCATCCTAGTACTTGGGAGGCTGAGACAGGAGGATCACAGGTTCACGGCTAGCCTCAGTTACTTAGTGAGGTCTTCTGCTACTTAGTGAGACCGTGTTTCAAAATTAAATTAAATAGAGCTGGGGGTGTAGCTCAGGGGTAGAATGCTCATGAGTTCAATTCCCATTACCAAAAACAAAAACAGCCGGGTGTGGTGGCGCACGCTTGTAATCCCAGAATTTGGGAAGCTGAGACTGGAGGATCCAGGTTCGTGGCTAGCCTCAGCTACCTAGTGAGGCACTCTGCAACTTTGTGAGACCCTATTTCAAAATAAAGGATAAAAAATAGGGCTGGGGGTGTAGCTCAGAGGTAGAATGCCCCTGAGTCAATCCCCAGTACCGCAAAAAAAAAAAAAAATAGGGCTGGGGGTGTAGCTTGGAGGTAGAATGCTCCTGAGTTCAATTCCCAGTACCGCAAAGAAAAGAA
>PVLC010020085.1:0-15224 GCA_004027655.1 Graphiurus murinus | reverse complement strand
GCACTCCTCAACTTAGTGAGACCTTGTTTCAAAATAAAGAATAAAAAAAGCCGGGCGTGGTGACGCACGCTTGTAATCCCAGCATTCAGGAGGCTGAGACCGGAGGATCCGGGTTCGCGGCCAGCCTCAGCTACCTAGTGAGGCACTCGCAACTTAGTGAGACCCTGTTTCAAAATAAAGAATAAAAATAGGTCTGGGGGTGTAGCTTGGAGGTAGAATGCCCCTGAGTTCAATCCCCAGTACTGCAAAAAAAAAAAAAAGCCAGGAGGGCACCGTGGCTCACACCTGTAATCTCAGTACTTGAGAGTCTGAGACAGGAGGATTGTAGGTTTAAGACCAACCTCAGTAATTAATGAGACCCTCAGTAATAGACCATGTCTCAAAATTAAAAAAAAAAAATTCCAACAGACAAGGAATCTACCAACTGATTTTCAGATTCTGTGAGGGATCCAAGAGGTAAGTTTAGCCCGGGATGGTGGCACACACTTGTAATCTCAGTACTTGGGAGGTTGAGACAAGAGGATTACAGGTCTGAGGACAGCCTCAGAAAGTAGTGACACTCTCATCAGCCTAGCGAGACCCACTTTCAAAATAAAAATAAAATAGGGCTGGGGGTGTAGCTCAGAGGTAGAATGCCTCTGGGTTCAGTCCTCAATACCACAAAACAACAAGAAATCTCTCATGAAATCTCAAATTACTCATTTCATAATACAGATTTCTTGTATGTAGAACTTGACACCAGTAACTCCATTTTGTGTGTGTGTGTGTGTGTGTGTGTGTGTGTGTGTGTGTGTGTGCTAGGATTTGAGCTCAGAGATGTTCTAATTCCAAGCTACACCCCAAGCCTTTATTTATTTATTTATTGTTTATTTATTTTGTGGTCCTGGGGATTGAACCCAGGGGCATTCTACCTCCCAGCTACACTCCCCCCTCAGCCCTTTTTTTTTTTTTTTTTTTTTTTTGCGGAACTGGGGATTGAACTCAGGGGCATTCTACCTCTGAGCTATACCCCCAGCCCTATTTTTTATTGTTTATTTTGAAACAAGGTCTCCCTAAATTGCGGAGGGCCTCACTAGGTAGCTGAGGCTGGCCTCGAACCAGGATCCTCTGGTCTCAGCCTCCCAAATCCAGGGATTACAAGCATGTGCCACCATGCCCGGCTTTTTATTCCTCATTTTGAAACAGGGTCTCACTAAGTTGTGTAGGGCCTAAGTAGCTGAGGCTGCCGCAACCTGCAATCCTCCTGTCTCGGCCTCCCAAATCCTGGGATGACAATCGTGCACCAGCAGGTCCCACAGTGACGCCATCTTGCCTTATTCCCATTCCGTGTCTCATTCCCAGGCTGTGATCTTCGGTCTGCATTCCTGCGATCTGGTTTTTCTGAGCGGATTCCAGAAACCAGCCCTTGGCTACAAAACTGACCCTGGACTGGAATGTACCGCCCTTGGTGGGGAACCCGCCACCTACACTCACAACCAAAGCACCAGTCTGTCTGGCTCCCGCTTCTGCAGGTAGCAGGGTCTCACTAAATTGCTCAGGGTCTTGCTAAGTTGCTGAGGTTGGCCTCAAACTTGCAATCCTCCTGTCTCAGCCTCTCAAGTACTGGGATTACAGGCGTGCGCCACTACACCGGGTTTATGTTTTATTTTGAAACAGTGTCTCACTAAATTGCTGAGGTTGGCCTCAAACCTGCGATCCTCCAGTCTCGGCCTCCCAAGCACTGGGATTACCGGCCTACGGCCCCCACATCCGGCTGCAACAGCTGTTTTCTGTTTTGCTGCGAGCTTCGGCAAATACCTTCCAGCAGAGACCCGGATCCCCTCCTCCCACACGATGCAAATTATACGGCTGGAAAGCTTGCGTTTACAAAGGAAAAAAGTTGTGCACTTTTTTCCGAGACCGCACTGGCAGCCCCGCCCCCGTCTCCAGGGAAACGCGGCGGGCCCCGCCTCCGTCACCAGGGGCGGGGCTTAGGGAGGCCCCTCCCCCTCGCTGGTGTTTGCAGAACTCCAGGAGGTCCTGGAGCCCGCGTCGCTGTGCTGTAGCCGCGTCTGAGCTTCCAAGGGCGCTGCCACTTCTCCCGGGTCCACCCCTGGGCCGCGCTGATTGGGCCAGCCGGCCTCGGCCCCGCTCGAAGTTTTCGGTGCCTGGAGGAAGTTAAAGTTTTGGAAACTCCTAGAACGCAGCTAGAGAGGCTGGATCATGGAGGAGCCCCCTTTGCGAGAGGAGGAGGACGAGGAAGAGGAGGACGACGAGGAGGAGGACGTGGCTGGGCCCGAGGGGGCGCTGGGCAAGAGCCCCTTCCAGCTGACCGCGGAGGACGTGTATGACATCTCCTACGTGGTGGGCCGCGAGCTGATGGCCCTGGGCAGCGACCCCCGCGTGACGCAGCTGCAGTTCAAGATCGTCCGCGTGCTGGAGATGCTGGAGGCGCTGGTGAACCGGGCCAGCCTGGAGGCCGAGGAGCTGCGCATGGAGAGGGACAACCTGCGGCAGGAGGTGGAGGGGCTGCGCAGAGCGGGCCCCCCGGCCGGAGGGGAGGTGAGTGGGGAGGGGAGCGCCCACCGCAGAGAGGACCCCTGGCCCCTCTAGGGCGAGCCACCCAAAGCAGTGCGCTGGCAGCCCCGCACACGGTGGCGCAGGCTTGTAATCCCAGTAACTAGGGAAGCAGAGACAGGAGGAGGATCGCAGGTTCGAGGACAGCCTCAGCAACTTAGTGAGACTTTCAGCCACCTAGCAAGACCCTGCTTCAAAATAAGAAATAAAAGCTGGACGTGGTGGCGCATGCTTGTAATCCCAGTAACTAGGGAGGCTGAGACAGGAGGCTTGCAGGTTCAAGACCAGCCTCAGCAATTTATACTGAATTTCAGCAACCTAGAGAGACCTTGTTTCAAAAAATAGAAAGGGAGGCGGGCGTGTGGCGCATGCTTGTAATCCCAGTACTTGAGAGGCTGAGATAGGATCACAGGTTGAGGCCAGCCTCAGCAACTTGTGGGGCCCTCTGCAATTTAGTGATACACTGTTTCGAAATGAAGAATAAAAAAATCGGACTATGAGTGTAGCTCAAAGGTAGAAGGCCTCTGGGTTCCATCCTCAGTACCACAAAAAATAAATAAATAAAAGGACTGGGGCATCACTTGGAAGTAGAACACCTCTGGGTTCAATCTCCAGTACCAAAAAGTACAAATAAAAATGAAATAGGGTAGCCGGACATCATGGCGAACGCTTGTAATCCCACTACTTGGGAGGCTGAGACCGGAAGATCCCACAACTTAGTGAGACCCTGTTTCAAAATAAAGAATAAAAAATAGGACTGGGGGTGTAGCTCAGAGGTAGAATGCCCCTGGGAGGCTGAGACAGGAGGATCGCAAATTCGAGGGCAGCCTCAGCAACTTAGACCCTATTTCAAAATAAAGAGATAAGGCTGGGGTATGTGTAGCTAAGAGGTAGAATGCCCCTGGGTTCAAGCCTCAGTACCGCAAATAAAGAAAGAAAGAAAGAAAAAAAAAATATATATATAAAACAGGGCTGGGAGTATAGCTCAAAGGTGGAAGGTCTGTGGGTCCAATGTTCAGTTCTCAAAACAAAATAATAAGTTACATGTCTTGCCCAAGACTGCTCAGCCCCATTCGGTGCTACCTCCCCCCCCATTCGGTGCTACCTCCCCTCTAATCTCTAGGCACAGGATACAGAGGAAGTTCCGTCATGGTCCGGAACCTGTGGTCAGCTCGGTTAGGGTGATTTCCCACGAGGGGCAAAGGGGAAAAGTGTCATCAGGAAGTAGATGAGATGGCACATTTCCTTCCCAAACCAGAGGCTTAAGAATGGGGGTAGCAAGCCCCCACGCTTATAATCCCAGCATTTGGGAGGCTGAGACTAGAGGATCCTGGTTCGAGGCCAGCCTCAGCTGCTTATTGAGGCCCTCTGCAACTTAGTGAGACCTGGTTTCAAAATAAAGAATAAAAAAACAGCTGGGGCTGTAGCTCGGAGGTAGAAAAAAATCGAGGTAGCTAGCCATGGTGGCACACACCTGCAAACTCCCTACTAGGAAAGCTGAGGCAGGAGGATCCCAAGTTCAAGGCCAACCTCAGCTACTTAGTGAGGCCCTCTGCAACTTAGTGATTCCTTGTTTCAAAGTAAAAGAAGTACAGAGGGAGGGGCACCAAGTGCTGTGTGCATGAATGTCAATGTCAACATGATTTACATTATGATGTGAGATGATAATGCACCAATAAAAGCACATAAAAAATAAAATAAAAGAATAAGCCGGGCGTGATGGCGTACACTTGTAATACCAGTACCTGGGAGGCTGAGACAGGAGGATCGTGGGTTCATGGCCAGCCTCATCTACTTAGTGAGGTCATTAGCGACTTGTGAGACTCTATTTCAAAATAAAGAATAAAAAATAGGACTGGGGGTGTAGCTCAGAGGTAGAATGCCCCTGGGTTCAATCCCTAGTACCACCAATAATAATAATAAGAAGAAGAAGAAGGCTGGGGGTGTAGTTCAAAGGTAGAATGCCCCTGGGTTCCATTCCCAGTACCAAAAAAAAGAAAAAGAAAAAGAAAAATAGAATGGGTAGGAGCCAGGCGTGGTTGGGCACACCTGTAATGCCAGTCCTTGAGAGGCTGAGACAGAAGGATAACAGGTTCCAGGCCAAACTCAGCAACCTAATGAGACCATCTCATAAGAAAAGTAACAAAGGCGGAGGTTGTAGTTCAGTGGTAGAGTGTTGCTGGGTTTAAATCTCTAACACTCTGGGTAGAAAAATTGAATGGGGTTAGGGAAAATGGCATGAATTAGGAGAACAAATGCTTAGAGCCACTAAACAGTTTATAATAAGATGTGTCTCCTTCCCTCCCCCCTTCCTTTCTTCCTCTTTTTTTTTACTTTTTATTTTTTTATTTTGCAGTACTGAGGATGGAACCCAGAGGCATTCTACCTCCAAGTTCTACCACAACCCAAGTTTATTTCTTTTTGGTGCTAGGGATTGAACCCAAGGGCAATCTATCTTTGAGCCATGTCCCCAGCCCTATTTAATTTCTTATTTTGAAACAGGGTCTCACTAAGTTGCAGAAGGCCGCACTAAGTAGCTGAGGCTGGCCACGAACCTGCGATCCTCGGGTCTCAGCCTCCCAAGTACTGGGATTACAAGCATGCACCAGCCACCACACCTGGCTGCCTGGTTACCTTTTTTTTGTGTGTGTGTGGTACTGGATATTGAACCCAGAGGCATTTTACCTTCGAACTATATCCCCAGCCCAATTTTTTATTCTTTCTTTTGAAACAAGGTCTCACTAAGTTTCGGAGGGCCTCACTAAGTAGCTGAGACTGGCCGGGAACCCAGATCCTCTGGTCTCAGCCTCCCAAATGCTGGGATTACAAGCGTGCGCCACCACGCCCGGTGCCTGGTTACCTTTTACTGTCTACCAACAGGGCCTTCTCGGCTTCCAGGGCTCCTGGAAGAACAGATCTTCCCTACCTGGGATGGGCAGCCCCCAGGCAGGAGGAAAACCGTGCAAATGGCATCTTGTCTTACAGGTGAACCTGGGACCAGACCAAATGGTGGTTGACCTGTCCGACCCCAACCGGCCGCGTTTCACCCTGCAGGAGCTGCGGGACGTGCTGCAGGAGCGCAACCTGCTCAAGTCCCAGCTGCTGCTGGCCCAGGAGGAGTTGCAGTGCTACAAGAGGTGGGCGACTGGGCTGGGCACCGGGGGCGCGCGCCCACCATCCCGGGACGTGGAGGCAGAGTCAGGAGGATCGCAGGGTCTGAAGCAGCCTCAGCAGTTTAGCAAGGCCTTCAGCCACCTCATGAGACTCTGTCTCCAAATAAAAAAAGTAAAATTGAGCTAGAGGTGTAGCTCGGAGGCAGAATGCGCCTGGGTCCAATACCCAGTGCCGTCCAAAAAAAAGAATGAAAAATAGGGCTGGGGATGTAGCTTAGAGGTAGAACACCCCTGGGTTCAATCCCCAATACTACCAAAAGAAAAAAAAAAAATAGCCTGGCGTGGTGGCGCACGCTTGTAATCCCTGTACATGAGAGGCTGAGACCGGAGGATCCGGGTTTGTGGCCAGCTTCGGCAACTTGGTGAGGCCCTCTGCAACTTAGTGAGGCCCCGTTTCAAAATAAAGAATAAAAAATAGGGCTGGAAGAGCCAGGCGTAGTGGCACATGCTTGTAATCTCAACATTTGGGAGGCTGAGACCGGAGGATGCGGGTTTGTGGCCAGCCTCAGCTACCTAGTGAGGCACTCCGCAACTTAGTGAGACCCTGTTTCAAAATAAAGAATAAAAAATAGGAGCCGGGCGTGGTGGCGCACGCTTGTAATCCCAGCATTTGGGAGGCTGAGACCGGAGGATCCGGGTTCGCGGCCGGCCTCAGCTACCTAGTGAGGCATTCCGCAACTTAGTGAGACTCGGTTTCAAAATAAAGAATAAAAAATAGGGCTTGGGGGTATAGCTCGGAGGTAGAATGCCCCTGAGTTCAATCCCCAGTACCGCAAAAAAAAAAAAAAAAAAAAAAAAAAATAGGGCTGGGGGTGTAGCTTGGAGGTAGAATGCCCCTGAGTTCAATCCCCAGTACCACACACACACACACAAAATAGGGCTGGGAATGGGGCTCAGAGGTAGAATGCCCCTGGGTTCAATCCCCAGTCCACACATACAAAATAAAAAAGAAGAAAAAAAATCAGAGGCAGCAAGATTGGAAAGGTGGATTCTGCTTGTCCTTTGAATCGGAATCTCTGGCTGTAGTAGTACTTCTTCTACCCATCGTGTTAACTAGAGAGTGAAACTTAAGACCCTTCACTTCTATAGCTGCACAGATAAGAGACCTGCCTGCGGCAACTAATTTCTTTGTCCCCCTCTCTCCAGCGGCCTGATCCCACCCAGGGAAGGCACAGGGGGGAGGAGAGGGAAGGAGGCCGTGGTGACCAGGCCCCGCGGTGCCAACGCTGGCAAGGAGAAGACCATCATGAAGAAGCTGTAAGTGTCCATGGCGCCCGCCCGGGGGGCACCCAAGCTGGCAGGGAAGGCGGCCAGCTGCGGGGTGGGGAGGGCCTTGCGCTCCTGCTGTGCTGCCCAGGCTGAGAGGAAGACGCCAGGTGATGTGTCTCACTCGGTGGATGTCACCTGGACGCACAGCCATGACCCTGGGGCGGAGACGGGGCTCTAGATATTTCTCTTCTTTCCTTTCCTTTCTCACTCTCTCTCTTTCTCTTTCTCTCTCTTCTTTCTTTCTACAGTACTGGGAATTGAACTCAGTGGCATCTACCTCTGAACTAGACCCCAGCCCTATATTATTATTATTATTTTTTTGCTGTACTGGGAATTGAACCTAAGGGCATCCACCTCCGAGCTACACCCCCAGCCCTTATTTTTTATTCTTTTTTTTTCTTGCTATACTGGGGATTGAACTCAGGGGCATTCTACCTCTGAGCTATACCCCCGGCCCTATTTTTTATTATTTATTTTGAAACGGGGTCTCACTAAGTTGCGGAGGGCCTCACTAAGTACATGAGGCTGGCCTCCAATCTGGATCCTCTGGTCTCAGCCTCCCAAATGCTGGGATTACAAGCGTGCACCACCACGCCCAGCATAAAACAGTTCTTGAGTTGTACCTTTGCACTGCGGGGGGATGGACGCCAGGGCCTTCTGCGAGCTAGGCAAGCTCCTCCACCTACTACACCCTCAGCTGCACAAGTCCCAGGTTCCCAGTGCACGCTGTTCCCAGCAAGTGTGGGCCGGCATCTTGCACCTCCCACGCCCTCCAGCTGGGACGTGAATCATCTCTTTGTCCACGGAGCCCGCCGTGCGGCGCGTCCACGCTCTTTGCCTCCTGCCCACTTGTCACTCAGTCGCCATCTGGATTATCATATCTCCTTCCTTGTGCCACCGTGGTTGTGCTTAAGGAACCCCTAATTCATTTAATCATGACCCCCAAGTTGGAGTGTTGTGATGTGGGTTAATTTAGGATATGCCAAAGAGAATCTGTGAAGACCTTCCTTTAAGTGAAGAAGTGAAAGTTTATCATAGGTATGATAAAGAAAGAAAATGGGCTGGGTAGGGTGGCGCATACCTGCCATCCCAGTACTTGGGAGGCCGAGACAGGAGGATCGCAGGTTCACGGACAGCCTCAGCTACTTAGTGAGGCCCTCCGCAACTTAGTGAGACCCTGTTTCAAAATAAAATAGGGAGCCAGGGCTGGGTGTGGTGGCGCACAATTGTAATTCCAGTACTTGGGAGGCTGAGACAGGAGGATTACAGGTTCACAGCCAGCCTCAACTACTTAGTGAGGCCTTCCGCAACTCAGTGAGACCCTGTTTTAAAATAAAGAATAAAAGCCGGGCATGGTGGCACACGCTTGTAATCCCCAGCATTCGGGAGGCTGAGACTGGAGGATCCGGGTTCGCGACCAGCCTCAGCTACCTAGTGAGGCACTCCGCAACTTAGTGAGACTTGGTTTCAAAATAAAGAATAAAAAATAGGCCTGGGGGTGTAGCTCAGAGGTAGAATGCCCCTGAGTTCCAACCCCAGAACCAAAAAAAAAAAAAAAAGAACTGGGGTTAGCCAGGCATGGTGGCACACGCTTGTAATCCCAGAATTTGGGAGGCTGAGATCGTAGGATACGGGTTCACAGTCAGCCTCAGCTATCTAGTGAGGCACCCCAAAACTTAGTGAGACCCTGTTTCAAAAAATAAAGAATAAAAAATAGGGCTGGGGGTATAGTTCAGAGGTAGAATGCCCCTGAGTTCAATCCCCAGTACTACAAAAAAAACCCCACAAAAACTGGCGGTTGAACCCAGGGGCATTCTACCTGCGAGCTACACCCCCAGCCCTATTTTTTTTTTATTCTTTATTTTGAAACCGAGTCTCACTAAGTTGCGGAGTGCCTCACTAGGTAGCTGAGGCTGGCCTTGAACCCGGATCCTCTGGTCTCAGCCTCCCGAATGCTGGGATTACAAGTGTGTGCCACCACGCCTGGCTCACACAGAGATATTAATAATGGGAGTTATTGCACGCGTGACATGAGCTCGTCAATGGGAACTCTGAGAACACTGCCCGGCCCATAAGAAGCCCTGAATGAATGGTTGTGCCTGAGGCCCGAGACCCGGCAGGGAACGCTGCTCACTCTGCCCCTCCCCCTCTTTCTTCACCCAGGTTCTTTTTCCGGGCAGGGAAGCAGTCCTAGACCAAGGGCCAGGACCAAGGCCGTGCGTGTGGTATTCAGCCGTGTGATGACAACCAGGCCGCCTCCGAGGCCACCTGCCACATCTCACTTGCTCAGTACCCAAGGAGGGAGGAGAAGCGGCCCTTGCAGGCTCCCTCTCTCCTGGCTGCCGAACTGGACACCCTGGAAGTTCTGGCCAGGGCACGAGTAGCAGCAGCACCGAGAAATCTGGAAAGCAGCCAGTCTGGCGGTGCACACCTGTAATCCCAGCACTTGGGAGGCTGAGACTGGAGGATCGCAGGTTCGAAGCCAGCCTCGGCAACTTAGCGAGACTCTCAGCAACCTAGCAAGACTGTTTCAAAACATTAGAAAGGGGGGGGGGGCTGGGTGTAGCTCAGAGGTAGAACACCCCTGGGTTCTATCCCCAGTACCACCACCAAAAAAAAAAAAAGAAAAAGAAATCCAGGAAGCAGAAGGAGCAATCGACGGGGCTACTTCTACTGCCTGTGGAGAGGCCTCCAGCCTGTAGACCGCTCTGGTCCCACTGGTGACCCAGGTCATTAACGTGTGGCCAGAGAGAGACAACAAAACAGGAAGATGTGGAATGGACTCTCCAAGAGTGACTTCACTGGTACTTAGTATTTGATTTAGCTCCTGCGACTCTCTTCACATGATTTTATATCAAAATGAAATGACTTTTATACCTCTGATAGCTGTTTTAGAGTATCAAAGTAAAATGACTTTTATACTTTCCGAAGCTGTCTTTGAGAGTTGAGATGGTATACCTGGGTGTGGTGGCGCACGCCTGTAATCCTAGTACTTGGGAGGCCGAGGCAGGAGGATGGCGGGTTCCAGGCCAGCCTCAGCAACTTAGCAAGACCCTGTTTCAGAATAAGAAAATAAGCCGGAGCCGGGCGTGGTGGCGCAGGCTTGTAATCCCAGCATTTGGGAGGCTGAGCCCAGAGGATCCGGGTTCGAGGCCAGCCTCAGCTACCTAGTGAGGCACTCCGCAACTTAGTGAGACTCGGTTTCAAAATAAAGAATAAAAAAAAATAGGGTTGGGGGTATAGCTCCGAGGTAGAATGCCTCTGAGTTCAATCCCCAGTACCGAAAAAAAAAAAAAAAAACAAAATAAGAAAATAAGCCGAGTGTGGTGTGCATGATTATAATCATGCACTTGGGACGCTGAGACAGGAGGATCACAGGTTCCTGGCCAGCCTTGCTACTTAGTAAGGTCCTCTGCAACTTAGTGAGACCTTGTTTCCAAATAAAGAATAAAAAATAGGACTGAGGGTATAGCTTGGAGATGGAATGCCCCTGGGTTCAATCCCCAGTGCCACAAAAAAAAAAAAAAAAAGATGCCAACATGATTTACATTATGATGAGATGATAATGCACCAATAAAAGCACATAAAAAATAAGAAAATGGGAGTATAGCTTAGAGGTAGAATGTCCCTGGGTTCAATCCCTGGTACTCCCCCCCCCCAATAACAATAGTATAACAGCTAAAATTTAGTGTTTAATTAAATGTGCCACCATCCTAAGGCTCAATACACATTAAGTCTTACTCTATACAATCGTCTGACGCCCCCTTTTATGTGAGGAACCCCAAGAGCTGAGTTCTAGGGCACCTGGTCAAAATCATGTAGTAGCTGGGCACACGCCTGGGAGGCTGACAGGAGGATGGCAGGTTCGCGGCCAGCCTCAGCAATTTAGTGAAGCCCTCCGAGGCTTAGTGAAACCCTGTTTCAAAAAATAAAACAAAAGCTGGGCGTGGTGGCGAACGCTTGTAATCCCAGCATTTGGGAGGCTGAGACCAGAGCATCCGGGTTCGTGGTCAGCCTCAGCTTCCTAGTGAGGCACTCTGCAACTTAGTGAGACTCGGTTTCAAAAATAAAGAATAAAAAATAGGGCTGGGGGTATAGCTTGGAGGTAGAATGTCCCTGGGTTCCACCCCTAGTACCACAAAAACAAAAAAAATAAAAAAAAAAATAAAACAAAATATTGCTGGGGGTGTAGCTCAGAGGTAGAATGCCCCCCAAGTTCAATCCACACACACATACACCAAAAAAAATCATGTATCAGTGTGATTTCTCTGGCTCTCTAGATGACAACCCCCAAAACCTTGTTTTATGTTGGCTTGTGGCCTCTTTGTAAATATAAACCAGGAGATGCAACCCTATTTCTTCCTACCACTACCTCATAAAAACAGAACGACACAATAGGTGGCCTCACCTGGCAATAAATATTTTAATTTTTGTTGCATTTGTATGATGACAAATAATTTTCAAGTTTATTTCCTTTGTTGTTGTTGTTTGCTTAAACACAAAGCTAAACCACAAATAGGTACAACCAAGACATTTTTCTCTCACATTTGAACACTCCCGTCGGATCCTCCTCCGATTTGCTGACCGCTGGCTGACCAGGCTGGCGGGGGCGAAGGGGGGAAGACTTTCGTAGGTAGCACCGGCATGAGGCCCAGAGGGGGCGGGGAGGGAGGGGCAGGCTCTCCCGCCTGTCTCCATTCACATTTACCTGGGACCGGGGTGGCCAGGAGTCCCCGGCCCAGGCTCCTGAGCCCCAGCCCCTGGACTGAGGGTGAAGGGCTAGTGAGAATCGGTCCTCCCTGGGGGAGAGGGGGAAGCCACCTACTCCTGCCTCTGTCACATTCAAAGTGAAAACTTGAGCCTTCTTGTCCCTGGCCACCGGTCCTGCCCTCCTCACACCTGAGCCCCTCTGGGAGGCTGGCGGTGGGGGTGGGGGTCCGGGGCTGGAGGTTTGGGGCCCGGAGGCTTTCACTTCAGTCTATGGCTGCGCTTCGCTGAAGGACACCAGGTGGCTGGATGAACAGAAGGCCTCCCCAGTGGGTCTGGAACTTTCTGATCCAGTAGAACTGGGTGGCTGTGTGTGTGTGTGTGTGTGTGTGTGTGTTGGGGGTAATCGGGTAAGTAATTTCTGGTCCCACTACAAAACTTTATTTTTGATTAGAATAGAGTACCATCTCAAATCTCTTCTACAAAAACAAAATAAAACCCCAAACAAATTAAAAAAAAAAGAAAAAAAGAAACCGCAGCCACTTTGCTCCTTCAAGACCTATATACATGTAAGTTGTATTGTGGGTTTTTTTTTTCCTTTTTTCCTTTTTATGATTTTTTTTTGGTTTTTCAAAATTTTTATTATTATTTTTTAAAATAAATTCAGTGTTCACATTTCTATAAAGAATTAACCCCGTTTTCAGGAAGCCCCGGCCCGGCCCGGCGGGGGCGGGAGCAGCGCTCACCCCTGCTCGGCGCCTCGCACTTTTTTGATCGCCCGCCCTGATGCTTCGAGGTGCCCGGAAAAGCGGCAGCTCGTGGAAGAGCGAGTCCGTGGCCGCCTGAGCTCGCGGGCGCCGGGGTCAGGAAGCTTTCCAGAAAGCAGAGGGGAAGACTAGCTTACTGCGAAACCTTTTTAAAAAATATTCATACGATTCAATGTGCGCCTGTCGAGATTGCAGGAGACCAAGAGCTTGGAGACATCCCGTCCAGGCCGTGGGCAGCGCGGCCCTGGCGCCCGCCGGTCCTCAGACACCGCGGGGCGTGGGGGGGTCCCGGCTCCTCGACCGAGGCAGGACACCCACCCGGCTTCCTAGTTCATGTCCGACTTTCCTCTAAAACCTGTGCCGCGTCTTTGACTGCATGCACGGGAAGCACAAACGTTCGGCTTGTATGCAAAAAAGGTACAAAAACAACTAGAATATAAAAGTTTTGGTAATATAAGGCCATCTGTTCAAGTCCACCTTGGAAACCTGTAACAGATATTTAAATACTACAGTGAAAAGGCATCTTAATATACTTTTTTTTTTTTTTTTTTTAAAAACATCTGAAGTAATCCGCTAAGATTAAGTGTAAAAAGAAAAAAAAAAATCATCTCCCTTGGAGGGCACTTTGTCCTTGGAGGGGCGGCGGCGGCGGGCGGTCAGTGCTTCAGCCAGGGGTAGGCCTCGATGGAGGCCTTGCTGCGGTCCCCGTAGTCGTAGAGCAGCTCCTCGCCGGCCGCGATGTCCCGGGAGGCGATGAGGATGAGGTGCGGCACGCCCGCGATGTCGTGCAGCTTGGTCTGGCAGTTCCCACACTTGCTGTGGTTGATCAGCCGTCCCAGGCGGTTGGTCTCTCGGGTTGCGTCCACGCTGGGGGGCCGGGCAGGGGGGGTTAGGCGGGTAAAGAGGCCCTCCTACCTCTGAGCTGTGCCTGCCCTCAGCCCTTCTTGGTTTTTGTTTGGAAACAGGGTCTCGCTACGTTGCTGAGGTTGTCCTCGAACCTGTGATCGTCCTGTCTCTGTCTCCCAAGTGCTGGGATCACGGGCGAGGAGCACGCCTGCTCACTCTCGACTGGTGGGGTGCTCATTCACAGCCGAGATGGAGGGAAAGCAATCGATTCAAAAAGCTCTTCTAGAAGCCCAGGGGGGCCCTGGCTGAGGGGTTTTGGGGACGGAATCCAAAGGGCTCTTTGTTTTTTGTTTATTTTTGTGGTATAAGGGATTGAACCCAGAGGCATTCTACTTTCGAGCTACACCCATTTATTTGGAAACAGCATCCTGCTAGGTTGATGAGTCTCACTACTTGCTGAGGCTGGCCTGGAACCTGCGATCTTCCTGTATCAGCCCCCAAGCACTGGGATAAGAGGTGTGTGCCACCACACCTGGCTTCAAAAGGGCTCTTTAAAGGCAAGTGTAGAGTACTGTGAGTTAAATAAACGGGTAAAAGTCAAACCAGGCATGGTGGCACATCTCTGTAATCCCAGTACTTGGGAGGCTAAGACAAGAGGATTGCAGGTTCCAGGCCAGTCTCAGCAATTTAATAACTTAGTGAGACTCTGTTTCAAACTTTAAAAAAATTAAAATAGGGCTAGGGTTATAGCTCTGAGCTACAGTACCACTGGGTTCAATCCCTACCACCAAAAAAAAAAAAAAAAAAAAGAAAGGTGTGGTGGTGCATGCTTGTAATCTCAGTACTTGGGAGGCTAAGACGGGAGAATCACAGGTTTGAGGCCAGCCTCAGCTACTTAATGAGGCCCTCCGCAACTTAGTGAGGTCCTGTTTCAAAATAAAGAATAAAAAATAGGGCTGGGGGTGCAGCTTGGAGGTAGAATACCCTTGGGTTCAATCCCCAGTACCAAAAAAACCCCAAAAACCAGGGCTGGAGAAGGCATTCAAAGCCTGGTGCACTTACCAGTAGGTCTTGCTCAGATACTGAAAATAGTACATGTAGCAGCCCGTGGAGGGGTCCTGCGCGTACAGCGCCTCTCGCTTCTTCGCGTCCGTGATCTCGATGAGGTCCCCGTGGTACTCCACCACAAAGTCGCCCCGAGAGAACTGCTTGGTGGCAATCACGCCCCTGCCCTTGCCATCGATGAGGTCGATCTGTCAGGGGACACGGGAGGGCGGGGTCACAGCGGCTGGGCGCCAGCAGGCCTGGCGGGCTTCCTGGGGGCTGGGCCTCCACTGCCTGTGTGTGTGGTACTAGGACTGAACCCAGGGACATTCTACCTTCCTGCTATACCCCCAGCCCTTTTTATTTTGAAACAGGGTCTGGCTAAGATGCTAATGGCCTCATTGCGATCTTCCTGTCTCAGCCTCCCAAGTACTGGAATTACAGGTGTGTACCACTATGCCTAGATTTATTTTTTATTTTGAAACAGGGTCTCACTAAGTTGCAGATGGCCTCATTAAGTTTTCAAGGCTGGCCTCAAACCTGCCATCCTCCTGTCTCAGCCTCCCATGTACTGGGATTACAGATATGTGTTACCATGCCCAGTTTATCACAATTTATTTTTATTTTTGTGTGTGTGTGTGTTTGTGTGCTACCGGGGATTGAACCCAGGGACATTCTACCGCTGAGCTATACCACCAGCCCTACTTTAAACAAGGCCTCACTAAGTTGTGGAGGGCTTCACTAGGAAGCTGAGGCTGGCCTCGAACTTGCAGTCCTCCTGTCTCAGCCTCCCAAGTACTGGAATTACAGGTGTGCGCCACCACACCCGGTGGCTTACCACAATTTTTTTTTTTTTTTTTTG
>PVLC010020084.1:0-29707 GCA_004027655.1 Graphiurus murinus | reverse complement strand
TCTGTAGGTTCTCTGTTGAGGTTCTTGATAGTTTCCTTTGCTGTGCAGAAGCTCTTCAGTTTAATGCAATCCCATGCATTGATCTTCCTTTGAGCTGCTTGTGCTTTTGGGGTCTTGTTGAGAAAGTTTTTACCTGTGCCTATGTGTTCAAGTGTTGGTCCTATGCCCTCTTCAAGTAGCTGCAAGGTCTCTGGTCTGAATAATCCTAAAACTTATAACTAATGATACCTATGTAACAGTTATAAATATTTTTAAGCACAAGATAGCATAGTATAAATTTTCATAATTCAGAAAGTACAGGAAATATTAGAAAGGTTAGAAAAGTCATATTTCTTGAAGGAGACTTTAGTCCATCTCTCAATCCATTGTTTTTGGCAAAAATTAATGAAGGATATAGAAGACCTAAAAAGCAAAATTAATAAGGAAGAAATATTCCTAAATATGCAATATCCAGAAAATAGAGAATACATTTTTTTTTAGATCTACAGAACAGTGACTAAAATGTGCTATATTGGGACACACATACAATACCAATACATAATTTGGGATGAGTTTTGGCAGCCAAGAAAATGGATACTGTTTTAGTCAGCTTTCTGCTGCTGTGACAAAATACCTCAAACAAGAAACTTATAAGGAGGGAAGGCTTATTTTGACTCATGGTCTCAGAGGTTTTAGTCCATGGTCACTTGGCCCAGTGGCCTTTGGGTCTGTGGCAGCACAGTATATCATGGTGGGAGAGCATGGTGGAGGAGACTGTGCACTTTGCAATGTCCAGGAAAGAAAGAGAGAGTCAGGAAGGAGCAGCGTTCCCAAATATCCTTCAAGGACGTGCTTCCAGTTACCTAACTTCCTTCCACTAGGCTCCACCTCTGAACGATTGCAGTGCCTTCTCATAGTTCCACAAGCTAGGGACCAAGTTTTCAATGCACAGTCCTTTGGGGATCATTCAAGATCTAAACTCGTTTAGATCTTGGGGTTTTTCTTTTGGGGTGTTCTGTCTTCACATAGTCTTTGCATAATGATTGTTATATTTATTTTATTGTGTTTTGTTTGCCACCATAGTAAATGAGCTCTTTTATCCATATCTATATCTGTATGTATAGAAGAACTTTATTTACATATATAATTTATGAATATTAATTTTTGTTGTGTTATTTTGTTTTCTTGAGACAGGGTCTTGCTATGTTGTCCAGGCTAGTCTTGAACATATGACACTCCTGCAATAGCCTCCAGAAGAGCTGAGATTATAAATGTGTACCACCACAGACAGCTTGAATGTTAATTTTATACTATTGAACTACAGAAGATTTTCAGCTATTTTTATAGTTGTTATCTACTAGAAATTGCAGGCAGCTTCACCACACCCTTAATCCTGAGGAAGGCTTCTGACAGAGGAACCTGGAGGTCCCCGCAGAGACTCACACAACTGATCCCACTCATGTGCCTTCACTGCTGGAAGAGAACATTTTCCTTCCTTCTTTCCACTTTCCAAAAATTTCCAGGCATGTGTTTTACTCGTATAATATAAAGTGCATCCCAAGGGGGGAAGAAGAGTCTAGAAAATTATTATTTCCTGCTTTCAACTCTGGTGATACAGTAGAGAGCATAATAGAGAGTAGGAATGGATGCTGGCTGCCAAAAAAGTGTTCAGCAAAAATATAAACTATATAAAAAGCTCATAAGATATCAAAAAGAGAAATAGGAAAATTATATAGATGATTCACAGAAATAGGCACAGGTATGAAGAAACAGTATTAAAAAGATGCCTAATGAGGCATCTTAAATGTCTAAAAAGTGTCTCTTAAATGTCTAAAAGGTTGTTCACACTCACAGTTAAGAGAAATGCAAATTGAAGGTACCCTTACATACTATGTTTCTTTTCAAACTTTGGCCAGAAACATCATAAAGTTGATAACACACTCTACTGGTGAGCGTGTGAGAAAATAGGAAGTCTCAATGTATTGCAGTGTGAGAATAATGCAATTTGGCATTATCTTTCAAAATTACAAGTAGGTATATCATTTGACACAGAAATTTATGTTCCAAGAATTTACCCTCTAGATATATGTACATTTGTGAATTTTTGTTTGTTTGTTTGTGGTACTAGGGATTGAACCCAGGGGCATTCTACCTCTGAGCTACACCCCCAGCCCTATTTTTTATTTTTTTATTTTGAATCAGGGTCTCACTAAGTTGTGGAGGACCTCACTAAGTAGCTGAGGCTGGCTGCAAACCCGGATCCTCCTGTCTCAGCCTCCCAAGTACTGGGATTACAAGCATGCGTCACCATGCCCAGCTCATTTGTGAAATTTTAATCTCAAACATCTGCACACAATTTAGGTACCCACCAGCAAGGGAGTAGTTAAATAAGTTATGATATAGTTCTATGCACTGGAATACTATGCCTCTTAAACAAGAATGAAAAAAAAAACTGAATGAACTGCTTTGGAAATATTTTCCAGATAATAAAGTGAAAAAAAGCAAAGTGCAAAGAGAAGTTTAACATTAATTATCTTTCTTAAAAGTGGGGAAGCCAGGCATGGTGGCACATACTTGTAATCCCAATACTTGGGAGGCTGAGAAGGAGGATTGGGGGTTCATAGCCAGCCTCAGCTACTTAATGAGGTCCTCTGCAACTTAATGAGATCCTGTTTCAAAATGAATACTAAAAAATATGGCTGGGGATGCATCTCAGAGGTAAAATGCCCCTGAGTTCCATTCCCAGTCAGTACCCCCCTACACACACAAAATAAATAAATAAATAAATAGATAAATAAATAACCTTTGAGGAAATGGAATCATTGGTAGTTTGATGTACTATGTTTACTTCTTCTTAAAACCCAAGGCAATCCTTGGAGTGTACTGAATAGTTCCTGAATATATCAGAATACACTCCATTTCAAAAGAATGCACAGTGGCCTTATTATTAATACAGTAGTACAATGGGGAACATAAATGTGCAAAAACACACTTTAAAAGTGAAGTTCCTTTAGTTGTGCATGCTTGAAGATGACGATTTGGTTGTGTATTTTCTGATCATGCTTGTATTTAAAACTTCCAAACTTAAGGCATGATTCATTTATCTCTGTATTTTGGTTTGTTTCCATAAGAAAAAGCTCACAATGTTTCTACCTTGACCTTACCAACACTGAACTTCACATCTCAAGATCATAAAATAAATACAAATAGAACCTCTTCATGAAGCCTTTGTTTTGGAACTGGGTCACTTATATGTCAGAAACCCACATTTCAGTTTATGCTTCATCAAAAAATTTCCAATCATCAAATTCAATCATGGGTTATATTTTACATCTAAAGATTTGCTCAAACAGCTGAGTCCCAATGCAATCATTTTACTTATTATAATTGGGATTTATCAGGAAATGAAATCAACCAGAAATATCTATGTCTTCTTTCAGTCAATTCTTTTAATCTACATAAGGTAGGTAGAATAATATCCCTAGAGCTGGGCAGAGCTGGGCTGAACTTCTAGTTCAGTCATAACTATTGGAACTTAGACAAATACTCATCCTTGCTAAATCTTTGTTTTCTTACCTATGAAAGAGGAATAATAATGGGATGCCCTAGTGACTTTTGAATTATGAATCACAGAAATTGGTAGTAGCAGTTGGTATATGCCAGTACCTGACATATATAATGGTTCTCAATAAATTCTGTTTATTTTTATCATGGTTCCATCTACCAGTCAATATTTCTTCACCTTACAAGTGGATTCTGTGTATAGTATTTAATTCTCCGAGGAACTGTGTTTGAGAGTGGAGTGATACTGGTTCCAACAGTGGGACTGCAAGTATGCACGAATCCTCAATACCTTCCCCTTTCAACCCCTCTCCACCTCTCCACACAAATGTTCACCAACAAAGTTAACTTAATTAACAAGATCATTTTTTCAAAATAGGACAGCCATGGGTAAAGGCAGGAAGGATCAAGTGAAACAGTCGTTCAAATGCTGCAATGGAGTCATGAAAGCCATCCTAGCTGAGGTCAGAGTCAGTGTTACACTAGAAGAGGCAAAAATCCGGCTCTAAGAGACTGCCCCTTACCCTCACTCTATACTTTTGGTGTAGAATAACATATTCAGATTTTGTTAGGATAAGAGTATGGAAAGATATTTCATTTCCAAAGCCAGGAAAAGTTGGTTTTCAAACCTAAGACACACACAGGCCTAAAATAATGACCCCCCCCCCTTTTTTTCAACACAGCAAGTAAACAGAGAAAAAAAAATTACATTATTTCCAATTGTTCTCTATCATCTAAGGAGGGAATATCCTAGTTATTTAAAGAAAGATTTTGTTTGCAAAGCACAAATTAAGTCACTAGCATCTCAAGTACATTGACCTCTGGCTGTCTTTATAGAGGGTTTTAAAAGAGAGGAATGGGGAGCCCCAGCTGCAAGAGTCTGCACCAGACCCTACAGTCTGTCTAGAAATGAAATGTAGAGGGAGGAAGGGTTGCGGGGAAGGAGGTGGGAGTGGGGGAGAGGGGAGACTCAGTCCTGTCTACAATGGGGAGGAAGTGAAAGGTGCTGGCACTGAGATATCAATCTATTTCCCACCAAGCCTCAGTGAAACATCCATTTCTCATAAGGAAACCCTATGAGTTCTGAATGGGGTGAGACAAAAGCTGTCTACAGGGCCCAGTGTCTGTCTCACACATATTCTTGTGGTTTGACTTATGTACCAAAGAGAACTCACTAATTTCACCATCATCAAATCAAAAAGAAAAATACAAACCAATCCATCACCACAGCTGTACATCCTACAAAGGTTTGCTGTTGGTACCAGGTCAGAAACAGTAAGTTCACCTTCTACACTATTGGTGGGATTGCAAACTAATTCAGCTGGAGATCAGTGTGGAGATTCCTTAGAAAACTGGGAATGGATCCACCATACGATCCAGCTACACCACTCCTGGATGTTTCCAAAGAGGCTGAAACCAGAGAACTACAGTAACACATGCATACCCATGTTCATAGCAGCACAATTCACAACAGCTAAATTATGGAATCAACCCAGGTGTCCATCAACATATGAATGGATCACAAAACTGTGGGAAATACACACAATGGAACTCTACTCAGCAATATAGAAGAATGAAATAATGTCACTTGCAAGAAAAGGGAAGGATCTGGAGAACATTATGTTAAGTGAGAGTAGCCAGTCACAGAAAGTGAAAGGATATATGTTTTCTTTAATATGTGCAAACTAGGGATTAACTGGTATACCAGAGGGACTCCAGATAATGGAGGAGAAACCTCAGTGGACTCAGGGAGGTGGTCTAAGGGAAGAAGAGGGGGAAGACTGAGGTTCATTATTGGAAATACTAACATCAACTAGGTGTACATATGTGAAAATACCAATGTCAATCTCAGTACTACGTATGGGAAGGCCAGGTGAGGGGGCGCCAAGTGTTGTGTGCATATATGTCATTGTCAATATGACATTATGATGTGAGACTATAATGAACCAATAAAAAGCACATAAAAAAAGAAAGATTCCCAAAAGAAGAAGAAGAAGAGGGAGAGGAAAAAGGAGAAGGAGAAGGAGAAGAAGAAGAAGAAAAAGAAGAAGAAGAAGAAGAAGAAGAAGAAGAAGAGGAGGAGGAGGAGGAGGAGGAGGAGGAGGAGAGGTCACTTGGAGTCAATAACAGACAAACTCTTTAGAAATCCTTGAAATGGCATTGAATATCAACAATCGCAACCGAACCAGCTGTGCTGACAGTGCTGTAAATATTTTTTCTCCAAATCACAACAGTCCCATGTCTCTGTAGTAAAATCCTTCCTCCTGGCTGATGAAATAGGTTGCTATAGCAACAAGAGTTAACAGCAGAAAATCATTTTTCATCCTGAGCATCACAATGCCTTCCTTGTTTGCAAAATAACAGAACAGCCTTAACTGGGGACACTCTGGAAACCACAGAAACTTGCTCCACTAATCCATCTCCCCATACCACCCCAGCACCTGGCCTTTACCCAAAATAATTTTTCGATTCATCCTACCCTTTTTTAACAAATCCCCCTTCTCTTTGGGCTAATTTGTTAGTGACAGCATCATTTTCCAGTTCGTCATGCATGTTCACAAGCAATGAACAGGGTTGTCGGGTCAGCCTCAGTAGCCCTCCCAGAGCCCTGTTCATCCACACTCCAAGTTCAATTACAAACTTCAACAAGGTCCCTATCTGTGAAGATGAACACGTTGCCTTCCCCTCCAAAGTGAGCTCTTCCCACATTCTACATTTCATTCCATGGAAGGTCACTTTCCCTAAAAGTCCCAGATTTACAATTCCAGAGACACTTTTTAACTTCCTCATCTGTTCTGATTTGCAGGTCTTACCAGCTGCTAAGTTATTTGCATGCATCTTTGTCTGGAATGTTCTATGACTTTACCCCTTCCTCTGCCCTCCCTAGCAATTTTTCAAGTGCAGAATCTTCATGACACATGCTTCCCATGCTAACCTCTCTCTGAGCATAATACTCTCCTTCTACTCTCATTTTCTTTTTGAGCTATTTCCTTGTTTTTATGTTAGAGTTTGAAAAATATTTTTATTTTTGCAACCTTTAAAAACAGAGACTTCCTTGTAGGAAGAAACTTGACCTTGTTGAGGAAATGCTCAGAGTTATGGAAAGACCCCTTAGCTGCTATTTCTTAGAAGAGCTGTGGGAATATTATGTACCTGGTGACTGAGGAAGATCATGAGGAAGAAATTCAATAACTAGTGGTGAAAGCCACTTGTCAGGGTTCTCTTAGTAAATGAGAAATGGAGGTAGTAGTAGACTTCCCAAATTTTTATTACTCACCCTCACTCTCTAAATGATGCTACTTAACAGAAGTAAATTTAAAGCTTGTTTTTACTATTCCATATATAAAAACAATCAACTGCAGAAATAAGTTCCCTAAATTCTTTTTTGAAATGAATTTAAAGAACTATAGGGTTTTGAATTGGAACATTATGAAAAATGAGATTAAATGCTTGGGTTGGCTTCTAAGGATAGGTTGACTCCATATCCAAAAGAGATGGATAAAATGAATCTATTGCTCACACATGCTAACATGCATATGGAATATGTCAATTGTTTAACAAGCCTTTTCGCCAAATTGGTGGTACAGTTTGGGTTTACTTATACCCTATAATCCTGTTTTGTTATGGCACTTAACTTCATCTGAATGGTAACTGCACATGTGTTGTATCCCAGTGAAACGATTTCTCAGTTCATGGTTGGCGATCACAGGATTAACAGACTAGCCCAGCTCCTCTCTACTTCTCTTTCAGGTCTCAGCATCTGAAAGATGTATCTCAGACATACTGCTGATGCCTCTTTCCTGACCTGTCTCTTGGCAGCTCACATGCTTGAGCACTTGTCTTTGACCCATCAAATGCCATGCAACAAAAGCCATGCATATAACATCCCATAGCTTGGCTCTTAAGGATCTGCTTACTGCATTATTTCAGATAACCATGAGGACCGACACCACAAACGCTCATTACAAACTGAGTGCCTGTGCCTGGTCACTCCCACCTCTTTTGTTCATGATTTCTTCAAGCCTTCTGCTCCCCGCAAGTGCCTCGGAAGTACCCAGCATCACACTCAAGTTAAGCCAACACAGTCCTTACCTTCAAGCTGCCTATGAGACGTTAACTTGGATTAGGTGATTAGAGCTGTAAAGAGGTGTACCCAAGCACAAACATGCAAACCTGGAACAGAGGCATCAAATGTGTAATAGACTAGGGCATAACTTTCTAACTCCAAGCTAAAGAACTTGGTATAGAAGGGACCAATTTCAGTTCGTCACAAGAAAGAAAAATACTTGTCACAGAGACAAAGTGATTCCCTCTAATTCAGATATTCCATGAATTGGTAGCCGAAGCAAAGCTATAGAAAACTTTTCCCCAGATTATATACTATCCCTAGAGCTCTCTTTTTGGTCTAAATGAGGTAGGACAATACTGGGCAGTGTTCCCCAATGTATGGGCTGAGAGCTCTCTGTCGCAGTATCTCTAGGAGGGTCATATTTAAAATTTATCATTCAATTTCTCAACCAGGCATGGTGGTACACGCCTGTAATACCAGTATTTGGGAAGTTGAGACAGGAGGATTGCAGATTCAAAGTCAGTCTCCGCAACTTAGTTAGACCCTGTTTTCAAATAAAAAATAAAATAGGGCTGGGGGTGTAGCCCAGTGGTAGAAAGCCCCTGGGTTCCACCCCCAGTACAACATAGACACACACACACACACACAATTAAAGTAAAAATTTAAAAAAATAAATTAATAAATAGATTTTTAAAATGCAATTCCTGGACTCCATCTCAAAACTAAATCAGAAACTCTAGGGTACAGGGATGCTGGTCTGTATAGTTTAACCAGATCTAAAGATGATTTGTACGTATCCTCACATTTGTAACCCACAGGTATAGGAAATATGGATTTTACTAACATCATCTCTGTTTCCCAAATGTGCCTGAAGCTCCTGAGAGTTAAACAGACCCCCAGGCTCCTCCCTTGCAGATGCGGGGTTCGTAGGCCAGAAGCGGGGCCCTGAGATGGGAGACAAATTCCCCAGGTGACTGTTAGCAGGTTTGGGGAATGCCATGAGGAGTGTTTTCTTAGAGTGCAGCTCAGTTACACTCTACAATTAAAAAAGCTGCATCTACTGAGTCCTCACCAGGAAGCACTCTGCTGAAGATTGTACTATGTTAGCTCCAAATGATCTTTTGAGGCCAATGGCATTATTATCCCTATTTTATGGAGTAGGAAAATAAGACTTAGCTCACAGCTAGCACATAGGGAAGACAGAATTTGAACTCAAGTCCCATGGAACTAATTTCACAATGTTTTACTCAGGACTCAATACTTGAGGTCAAAAAATCTATTCTTCTCTTGAAAATGTGTTTTTCTGACCCAAACCTTATTTTAAGGTTTAAAATTATGTTTTTCTGATTTATCCATTATATGCCAAATTTACTTCCTTTTGGAAACACTAGAAGTTTCTACAACATACAAAGGTCATCACTTCAGAGGCATTGTTGACTTTACCTCAAGTTACAGAGCAAGACTCAGCATTATTACTGCCATGAGGCACAAGATCTTCCTCTGAGCAGCTGAAACAAAGAAGCTTTGATTTTATGTATTTCTGACTAATTTATTTTTTTTAACATTTCTAATTGTATTTAATTTTTATTTTGAAACAGGGTCTCATTAAGTTTTTTTGTTTGTTTGTTTTTGTTTTTGTTTTGCAGTACTGGGGATTGAACCCAGGGGCATTCTAACTCTGAGCTACACCCTCAGTTCTATTTTTTATTCTTTATTTTGAAACAGAGTCTCACTAAGTTGCAGAGGGCCTCACTAAGTAGCAGAGGCTGGCCGTGAACCCGCATCCTCCGGTCTCAGCCTCCCAAGTACTGGGATTACAAGTGTGTGCCGCCACTGCCCGACTAGGTCTCATTAAGTTTGTGAGGCCCTTGCTAAATTTCTGGGGCTTGCCTGGAACTTGAAATCCTCCTGCTTCAGCCTCCCAGGTATTGGGATTACAGGCATGCACTACCGCATCTGGCTGAATAATTCTTCTTTTTATATTTATTTATTTATTTATTTGCAGTACTAGAGATTGAACCCAGGGGCACTCTGCCCCCAAGCTACACACTCAGCCCTATTTTTTGCTCTTTATTTTGGAACAGGGTCTCACCAAATTGCAGAGGGCCTCACTAAGTAGCTGAGGCTGGCCACAAACCTGTGATTCTTCTAGCTCAGCCTCCTAAGTACTAATTTTTTTTTAAAAATGGTCTGTGTTTTCATATAAACCCTGAATCCAGCTAATTTCCTGGCTTATAAACTAAGTGTTAAGTTTGCCCAAAAAAACTGTGAAAAAAATAATCTTCATAAAACTACTCTTTTTTGCACACATATTACCTGGGACCACAGAACATCAAATAGAAGGTTGTGTCAGGGTTGGAGAGTAACATGGAGAGGTCTCTGTAGGACACTGGGGAAGAGCGGGAGGAGAAGAAGTTGATCTTCAGTCAAATTAATGGGCATTATGTACCAAGGGGAACTAGATGATGATCTTAAGATTAATAGGCACATCAAACCTGATTTGGAGAGTAGTTGCCTTCCTGAGGATTATTTTGTGCAAGGCAGTCCTGAGCACCGAAGCAATGGGTCATGAGTAGCCCAAATGGATAGGAAAAATAAGTCAGTAATTGTCAGTAATTGTTCTTAAAAAGTAATTGCCTTTTTGTAATCAAATGAATCAATGGCCTCTTTAATTACTGGGAAGGTACCACTCAGACTTGACTGCTTTACAGTCTTCTTTTTTATTTAAAAAGAATTATAACAACTTTATAGAGCTATAATTGACATAACCCATCTATATAAAAGTGTACAATTTCATAAGTTTTTGTATATGTAATACATCTATGAAACCATCATCACAATCAAGATAGAGACTGAACCACCAGCAAACTTCCCCTGGCCCTTTGTTATCCCTTCCTCCTGGCCTTCCTCCTTCACCCCTTGGCAACATGGATTTGCTCTTTGTCCCTATAGGTTATTTTGCATTTTCTAGAATTTCATATATATTGAATCATACAGTACATGCTTTCTGTCTGGCTTCTTTTACTCAACAAACTTATTTGGAGATTCAATCTATGTTGCTTTATGTGTGAAAGTTAGTTTCTTTTTGTTCCTAAGTAGTATTTCCTTGTATGGATGTACCAAAACTGTTTATCCAGTCATCTCTTGGTCACACAGTGCCTGCTGCCCGCTAGACTGCCGGTGGCTTCTGTGTTGTTACTACACACTAGAAAGACAGATACAGTTTCCGCAGGTCGATGGACAGCTACTTATTCATCCACTGGCAAATGCAGCAATTGTAGGGCCATCTCAAGTGCTTGCTGATGGCCACTATTTAAAAAGACTCGTTTAGTTAATGGCATTCTCCTATGAGCACAAAACATGGTGAATAAAACAAGTGAGACTTATTGATTTTAAGATGTTTCTTCTACAATGACTGGGCCCTATCTCTAGGGCATAATAGTTCCTGTGGTTAATTTGGCTCCAGGTCCTTATTAAGATGATTTTCCCAACTCTGAAGAACATTATCCTCATTAGCAGCTCACAGGAAATTAAATGCACCAGGTGCTGCAGCTGAAACATGGAAAAGAAAGGTCTGCAGCTAATCCAGTTAGAAGTGATTTGACGCTTCAGCCAACATAATGCTACTGTCTCAAATGTGTAATAGTTACCTGTACCTCTTGATCAGACTGTAGACATAGGTCATGGGCCGTCAGCAGGCAAACCCTGTCAAATGGCCTTCATGATGTCTGAAGAGAGTATTAATGAGACAGAAAAGAAGGTTCATTGATTCTCTTGGACAGGGTGGCTTGCTCTACCTCTCCATGATTTGTAACAAAATCCAGAAATGTTTATTCCCAGCAGCTACCTACTTTCCTCAGTTTTGTTCCTGTGAGTACTTTCTCTTCTTAGTGTACACTCTTCTCAGGCTTCTTCTGACCAGAATGATATTTATATATACAGGTGGAAGGAAGCCCTCGAAACAGTTGCGTTTGAAAGGCAGTTGTTTCACTTGTCCTAGATGTGGACATTTTGGTTTTCTAGGTAGGGCAGTCTGTCTCAGGCTGTGGTCAGAGGAGACCCATTGGGAGAGGCCTGTGTGGCAAGCTAGACTTCGGGTCCAGAGAGCTGCTCCCTGGGTAGGCAGGTGCTGGGGGAAGAGACAAGTGGAGGCCCCTAACCCCCCACACCCGGCGATTCCAACAGGCTTCTAAAGGTCAACCAAATTGTGCTGTACTCATAAATACATTTAGTAAACATTTATAAAGAGATTACCATGTGCTGGGCACCGAGTAATTGCTTTACAAAAACTCATCTGTGGAATTCTCCTAATAACCTTTAAGGGTGATGCTGTCTTGATCCTGCTGAGTAGAGGAGGTGCTGACAAGTGGAAATCCTGCCCAAAGTTGCCCCAGTGACAAAGCCAAGCAGCAGGCTCCTGAATCTACTCTTTGAACCTCTATCCTGTGCTGCTTCCAAGAAAAGCCCAGCACAGGGTAACAAGCAGCCCTGGTAGAGTCAGGGGGGAGCAGGTGGCACTCAGAAGCCCAGGCTAAAGGCGTATAAAGGAAGTCTGGGTGGGTTATAGGCCAACCCACGTGTGGATCGGGAAGGAGGCTGTGAGCCAGGGGTGGTTTCTGACAGTGAGCACACATTGAGAGCTTCATTCTTCCTTCTAATTTGTCATATAATAGGCATATGTCTAAACTTGATTTTTAATGGAATATAAGAGGTTTATTTAGGGAGTAGGGATACAGGTTAAGAAAGGCCATGATAAAGGGATTACATTCCAGAGAAAAGATCTAGAACAGTCTATTTCTGGAAATGAAAAATGGCTAACATAATCTTTTGATTAATGAATCCATTTGAGCCAGGTGTGATGCATGTCTATAATCCCAGAGAGTTGAGAGGCTGAGGCAGGAGAATCACATGTCCAGGGCCTGCCAGTAACAAGCTACTTTGTTAATAATCTGGGAAATGTCTGCCAAATACAGAAATCTGAATAACCATAGTTTGTATATCACTTATTATTTCAAGTACAAATGCTGTCCTACGAATAAAGTAGCTAGCTCAGCTTGCAACTCAAATTGCTGTTCCTGAAGATAATCTTCTTCCTGCTCTATGGAGCTGAAGTGGTTTTCACTGAGTTGCTGTAATACTAGAGAGTGTTACTGCTGTGACCTATTTTACTTAGTTTTCAACTAGTAGGCATTCAGCTATATCTGATTGTAAATTGTAAAAGGTCTCTCCTAATTGTTTCTGTTACTCTAGTGAATTCAATGTGATAACTTATCCTGGAAGATGCTTCAGGATGTTTTTATTCTAGTTTAAGAAGATAAAACAAATAATTTTTGGTGTATAAAGAGCTTATCAAATCTAATTAAAATATTTGACAGTTTTCCTTTAAACTCTGAGTCATTTCTCTCAAAATTGGCCATAATTTAACTGACATCCTGTATTATCAGAAAACATTCTGATGAATAGGACGTAAATAGCAAATTGTAAAATCTACCCAGTGAGGGAAACAGCTCTCGTTATTCATTTGTCTCATTTATAGTTTTACAGTTTCTTTGTAAATGGCTCTCTGTTTTGTCAGTTTTCATGTTTTTCAGCATCGTGACACAACTATGGGTGGAGAAAACCGGTTGTGGGGAGATATAAGCAAGATGGAAGAATAGGAACTCACAGGCTCCACTCCTCAACAGAAAGATTAGAAAGCTTGAAAATTCCAATACTTGGAAACAAGCCTGAGATACTTGTGTGGTCCACAGAACTGGATGAACATTGAATTAAAAGGGTAAGAAAAATGGATTCAACTTTGACTGCACCATCCCTCCCACTCCCTCAAGTTGGCCCAACACCACATGGAAAGAATTTTCCTTGGGCCCAGAGTTACTACAGGGGGCAGAGAGAACTGAAGACAACCATCCAGTTTCCCTAGCACTCCAAGACCCTTCCTGAGAAGCCCACCCCAGGCTCACCTTATGGGGAATATTGAGGGTAACAGCATGTCTGTCCAGAGTCAGGTAGAAACAAAGAAAGGAGGCAGAGTGACTAGCAGTGTATCACTGGATCAGTGACCAGTGCATGGATCTTGGTGGCACCTCTGTGTTGCTGACAGTCGTGATCCTGATTGGAGAGACCAGTCAACTTCCTAGCCCACCTGCAATGTTGAGCTGGTTACCTTCTGAAGCATGGTGGGAAGTTCAATCTGACTTGAGTCCCTAGACTCTATGCCCAGTCTTAGTTTCTACCCCAACAATCCCACATAAGCAGGAAGACATCTGTCTCTGCCCATTTTGGAGAAGCATGCTTAACTTAGGAAGTCAAGCAGTGATTCAATTAGCCATAAAGTCTGCCTTGATGATATGATTAGTTACTTAGATGACCCTTAAGTCTCTCTCCACCAAAAGACTCTTAGAACTGAAAAACAAATTCAGCAAAGTAGCAGGACACAAAATCAACATATAAAAATCAGTAGCTTTTCTATATGCCAATAATGAACTTGCTGACAAAGAAATAAAGAAAACAAGCCAATTCAAAATAGTCTAAAAATTTTTAAATGCCTAGGAATAAACCTAGCCAAAGAGGTGAAAGATCTCTATAATTAAGGTTATAAAACACTGAAGAAAGAAATGAAGAAGTCACTAGGAGAAGGAAAGACCTCCCATGTTCATGAGTTTGGGGAATTAATATTGCTAAAATGGCCATACTATCAAAAACAATCTACAGATTCGATGCAATCCCCATGAAAATACCAGTGACATTCTTCACAGGAGTAGAAAAATCAGTACTAAAATTTATATGGAAACACAAAAGACCCTGAATAACCAAACCAATCTTGAGCAAAAAAGAGCAATGCCAGAGGCATTACAATACCTGAATTCAAAATATACTACAGAGCCATAGTTACAAAAACAGCATGATGTTGGCATAAAAACAGATATGTAGATCCACGTAGTTAAATAGAGGAGAAATTTTCAGAGAGAAACCTGAGCATCATTAGCCAACTGATTATCAACAAAGACGTCAAGAGTACACATTAGAGACAAAAAACTTCTTCAGACATAGTAGTGGAAGAACTGGATAACCACACATAGAAGATTAAAACTAAATTGCTATCTCTCACTCTGTTTAAAAAAATCAGCTCAAAATGAATCAAATAACTAAATATAAGACCTGAACTTTGAAACTACTAGAGGAAAACATATGGGAAGCACTTCAAGATATTGGCACAGGAAACAATTTCTTGTATAAGACTCTATTTACTCAGGAAATAAAAACAGGAATTGACAAGTGGTATTACATCAAACTTAAAAGCTTCTGTCCAGCAAAGGAAACAATTAACAGAGTGAATAGACAACTTGCATAACAGGAGATCTTTGTCAGTTATTCATGTGAAAAAGGATTAATACCCAGAATATGTAAAAAAACTTAAAAAATGTTAACAAAAGAACAAGTAATCCAATCAATAAATGGGCAAGTGATCCAAACAGTTTTCAAAACGAGTAAAAATGGTCAATAAATACATGGAAAATGCTCAACATCTTTAGCCATCAGGGAAATGCAAATCAAAACTTCACTCCAGCCGGGCGTGGTGGCGCACGCTTGTAATCCCAGCATTTGGGAGGCTGAGACCAGAGGATCCGGGTTCGCGGCCAGCCTCAGCTACTTAGTGAGGCCCTCCACAACTTAGTGAGACTTAGTTTCAAAATAAAGAATAAAAAATAGGTCTGGGGGTATAGCTTGGAGGTAGAATGCCCCTGAGTTCAATCCCCAGAACTGTTAAAAAAAAAAAACAAACTTCATTCCTTCTCACCCCAGTCAGAATGCCTATTATAAAAATAAAAACAAAACAAAAAGCCCAAGTCAACAACAAATGCTAGCAAGGATGTGGGGAAAAATGAACACTTATACACTGTCGGTGGGAATGTAAATTAGTTCTACCACTATGGAAAACAATATGAGGTTTCCTCAAAAACAAAACCAAAATAGAACTACCATATAATCCAGCTATAACACTCCTGGGTATACCCAAAGGAAATGAAGTCAACATACAAAAGAAATATATTAAACCATGTTTATTGTGGCAGTATTTATGATAGCCAAGATATGGAATCAGCCTAGATGAATGGGTAAAAAAAACCATAATATATATACACAATGGAATTTTATTCAGCCATAAATAAGAAACCATGTTATCTGCAGAAAAATGAATGGATCTGGAGGTTATCATGTTAAGTGAAATTAGCCAGACATATATCATATGTCTACTCTCATTTGTGGAAAATAAAAAATAAAAATAAAAAAGATAAGCTATTAGGGAAGGGAAATGGAAGGGTACAGAAAAAGGGGTAGACAGAAGATTAAGAGAGGGAGTAGGGAGGGTAGATATGATCAAAGCATGATATATATGGAAATATAGTGAAACCCATTAATTTTTATAGTTAATATTATTAACCAACTTTTTTCTTTTAAAAAAAAGTTGAACCAGATGTGGTGGCCCACACACCTATAATCCCAGTACTTGGGAGGCTGAGACAGGAAGATCACAGGTTTGAAGCCAGCTTCAGCAATTTAGTGAGACTCTCAGCAACTTAGTGAGACCATGTTTCAAAGTAAAAAATAAAATAGGTCAGGGGATATAGCCTGGGGGTAGAAGACCCCTAGGTTCCATCCCCAGTACCACACACACAAAAAAAGTTTGTCTACAACTTTTCCCAGGCAACCAGACTCCCAGCTTCATGCATTTTGGAGAAGCTAGACTTACTTGATGCAGGATGACAAACAGCCACTCAACAAAACAAAAAAACCCTGACAAGGAAACAATTCTCAATCCTGCATGTCTATGGAGCATAAGCTCCCTAAGCAGAAGTTCTAACTTCAGATCCCAACCTACAGCCCTTCCTCAGAGCAGATCCTAAGTAGTGGAACCACCTGGCCATGGAATATTCCCTGTGAGCAGCGTGCCCAGAATCCATTGCAGCAGCCAGCCAGCATCTCCACCTGATAGCACTCTCTAAACAGTAATCTCATTGGACAGCAGAATTTAATTGAATTCATAAACAAAATTAACAAATCTTTAGCTAGACTAGGAAAAAAGAAATATGCAAATCACAGAAATACAAAGGATCATAGCAGACTACTATGAACAATTTTACTCCAACAAATTGGATAACCTAGAAGAAATGGATAAATTCCCAGATATAGCAATCTACTAAAACTAAACCATGAAGAAACAGGAAGTCTGAGCAGACTAATAGTGACTAAGCAGACTGAATCAGTAATAATCCTCCCATCAAAAAAAAAAAAAAAAAAAAGCCCAGGAACTGATGGCTACACTGTTGAATTCTGCCAAGAATTTGAAGAACTACTTTCAATTCAATCCTTCTCAAACTCTTCCAAAAAAAAAAAAAAAAAACAGAGAAGGGAGTATATCTACCCTTTTTATAAGGCCAGCATTACACTGATACCAAGGACATTCAAAGAAAGTTACAGGCGAATATCCTTGATGAAGATAAATATAAAAATCTTCAACAAAATACTAGCAAACTTAATTCAACAATACATTAAAAGTATCATTAACCAACCAAGATCAAGTGGGATTTAACTCTGTGATACAAAGAAGTTTTAACATATATGCACATCAACAAATGTGTTATATCACATTGACAGAATCAAGGATAAAAATATATGATTATGTTTATAGATGCAGAAAAATCATTTGAAAAAAAATTCAACATCCTTTCATGATAAAATCTCTCAGAAAATTAAGCATAAGAGGAATATATCTCCATACAAAAAAAAAAAAAAGCCACAGATGAGAAGCCCACAGCTAACATTATACTCAATGGTAAAAAATGGAAAAGATTTTCCTCAAAGATCCAGAACAAGACAAAAATTCCCACTCTCACCACTTCTATTGGAAGTTCTTGCCAGAGGTTCTCTCCCTGCCAGTAGGGGCTTCCTGGGGACACAAGAGCCATTGGAGATTTCATATCTAAACTATAGTGGCAAGAAATACCCAAGAGATATGAAAAATGCCCCAAATTCTAATTCATTAGGGAAATACAAATGAAAATTACATGAAATATTATCTCACACCTATCAGAATGGCTATTTTCAAATATATAAAAGATAACAAATGTTGGCAAGGATCTGGAGAAAACATGCAGCAGTTGTGTGTCTAACTTATTTCATTTAGCATAATGTCCTTCAATCCCATTGATATTGTTGCAAATAACAGAATTGCATTTCTTAAGACTAAATAGTATTCCATTTATACAGATACCATGTTGCCTTGATTCATTCATCTGTTCATGAACACTTGTAATCCCAGTACTTGGGAGGCTGAAACAGGAGAATCCCAGGTTCAAAACCAGCCTCAGCAACTTAGTGAGACCCTCAGCAACTTAGCAAAGTCCTGTTTCAAAAACGAAACAAACAAACAAACAAAAAAACACAGAAAATATGGCTTGGGATATAGCTCAGAGGTAGAATACCCTGGGTTCAATCCCCAGAATCCCTACCCCAAAGAAAAAAAGAAACTATATGTTAGAAGGAGCACTGACATGTTAATGGTGGTCACTTCTGAGTGGGAGAGATTTAGCCATTTTTGCTTTTTTCTTTATACCTTCATGCATTGCCTGAATACTAAATACATGTACTGTGTATAGTATTTTGAAAGCTCTTTTCCTGTTCATTGCAGGGAGGGAGCCCTGTTCTCAAGGGTCAGCATGCCACTGTGCAGACACCTCGGGGACCTCAGGACACCCAAATGCTGCTGCTGCAGTGTTGTGACGTGGTAAGGATGGGTGGGCCCGATCAGGTGATTCCACACATTTGCCTGGAAATGGTTTGGGAGGGAGAGCCTGTCCATCCTAATCAGAACCTGCAAAGGTGGACTCAAATGCCAAAACAAGAGTATTTGAATTTCATTTACAGCAAGAACTAAAACCATCAAAGTCCATTGGAATATCAGTTCATTCTCTTGCAAATCACAGAGCCAATTTGAGAAAACAAATTATAGAATCAGAGAAGGCCAGAACTGAAAAGAAACTCAGAGATCATCTGGTTCAACGTGTCATATCACAGACAATAGGAGGAAAGTGTGTCTTCAAGGTCATGTGAAAATGAAAAGCCGTGTGTGTGTGTGTGTGTGTGTGTGTGTGTGTGCGTGTGTGCATGCACGTGTGTGTGTGTGTGTGTGTGTGTGTGTGTGTGTGTGTGTGTGTGAACCACAGTGCCATCGGGGAGGCCTGGCATTAAGTTATCACTTAGAGCCCTGGTTCGTCAGCCCTAGGGAAACAATGGCCATGGCTTTCTCTCCCATCTCTCCCTTATCATCTTGTCAATTGTCTGTAAGCCTCTGGTCATGATTTCTAACATGGTTTCCCCCAAAATAAATGGACTTCTTAACACTACTAAAAATATGGCCAGGTGAGGGGCCCACACATGTCGTCCCAGCTACTCAGGAGGCTGAGGTGGGAGGGTGGCTGGAGCCTGGGCAACACAGTGAGATCCTGTCTCAAAAAAATAAAGGAAGCCGGGCGTGGTGGCGCATGCTTGTAATCCCAGCATTCGGGAGGCTGAGACCAGAGGATCTGGGTTCGCGGCCAGCCTCAGCTACCTAGTGAGGCACTCTGCAACTTAGTGAGACTCGGTTTCAAAATAAAGAATAAAAAATAGGGCTGGGGGTATAGCTCGGAGGTAGAATGCCCCTGAGTTCAATCCCAAGTACCGCAAAATAAAATAAAATAAAATAAAATAAAGGAAGTAAACTGGCCATACACAGAGACCTTTAAATGCATTGTCTGCTTCCTAGATCTAAGCACCTTGAGGACAGGGACTGTCTCCACATCCTCACAGAACAGGTACTCATATAATATAGCCAATTAACTTCAGAGCCAGGGAAATGGGGGAAGTAGATCAATTTCTCAAAGTCACCAAGAAGCAAGAGCATAAAGGACACTTCAAAGTGAAAAGGCGAATTCCTGCTGTGATTCCCTGCCCCTTGCCTCCTCCTCCTATATCCTGCCGACTGGGGCCATCTCGTTCTGGCCTGCACATTCAGGCTGTCTGGACTCTGGCCTCTGCTGAAGGAACAGAGTGGCTGCAAGACCGATTTATCAGCCCAGCCTGGATTGGTCTAACTGCTGACCTTGCTTTCACTTGATTTTTGATGGTGCTTTCTACAGTGCTGAGGATAAAACCCGGGGCTTCACAGGAGCCGGGCCAGTGCTCTACCCCTGAGCTGCACCCCAGGCTTCCCCTGACCCCAGATGGTAGCCAGACCCCTCCTCCCAGCTCCTGTATTGCTGAGCTGAAAGAGATTTAGAGGGTCACTCAAGGCCACAGTCCTGGGTAGGGAAAGGAATGTAGATCAGAAGTCAAGAGATCCAGTGTGAATTCTGAATGTTACCCTCATCAACTCAGGACTTGATTAATCATGCAACTGCTAGCATCTGTTTCCCCAGTTGCAAAGTGACAGTCACTGATACAATGCAGCCACTCAGGTTTAGCCAGGAGAACCAAGGTGTTTCTTTGCTATTGTGCAAATGCTTTGGGGTGTCTTTGGGGCTTAGGGCAGCCTCTCTGCCCCAGAAACACTGAGAATGAGGGACTTGGTCTCAATATACCAAACTTTCAACTAGAGCCAGATTAAGATCTTTATATAAATGGATATAAGAAATTGTAACACAGAATTCCTATTTCCTAAGGGCAGTAGCTTTGAGACTACTTTTGAAATAGAATATTCTTTCAATAGAATGTTTAGGTTCCTTGCTTTGCCACCCCTAAGCACTTGGTGGGGTGAGCTTGCTGATAAGCCAGCGTGGTCCTCCTCCAGCTTACATGTCCAGAAGCCTGGCTTTTTCCTGACAAAATCATCCCAGGCCTAATCCTTAACCATCTTGGTCTGGTTCAGCTGGTGTTCTCCTCTAGAAATGACAGAGTAAAACGAAGGTCATCAAAGGGCATGGTCCAGATAGGGAAAGAACTCTGACCTCAGAATCAATCATTTGTGAGCATGGTGGGGGAGGGGAGTTGGCAGGTGGCTCAGGCTTGGAGTGGCTCTGGTTGAGTGAAGTGGCCTGTCCTCCCTGTAGGTGACAGCTGAGAGCCCGCATACATCTCCTGTGCTGGAGGGCACCACCTCCATTCCAACTGTAAAAAGGTAAGCTCCTCCACTCCCCTTCCTGTCCTCTCCACCTCCTTTCTCCACTAAGCTTTCAGCAGATGGAACACCAGCTCCCCGGAGGACCTGGCCCCACTGCCTCTGTAGAGTTCCGTCAGTCCCTTCCCACCTCTGGCCATTATCTCTTACCCATTCATGCACCTTCTGGGAGATATTCCCATCTGTCTAACAAGCTAAACCTCCACTCTTCCTCAGGTAATCTGTTATGATTCCTTCACACTGATTTCACTTTTATCTTTCACAGCACCATTTGCACATTTCTAGTACAGCATTTGTTAGCATACACCATACTTGCTGGTGTAGTCTACTTATTTGTATGTCTCATTAAACTAAGAGTTTCTTAATTAAAAAAAAATTGCAAAACACAGAGGAATAGAAGTATCAGTCCAGACTTAGAGGATATCAGAAATTCTGAGTTTCCAAAGAGGCCAAATAGAGTGACAATAAAGTCACATGAACAAACTTTTCCAACCCTTCCATGTCACCTGGGTCCTTGCAAATGCTGGAGACAGAGAGACTACTGCCATTGTGTGAGTCTTGGCTATATGTGGGCAGGGCTCATAGCAGAAAGTGCCAGATGCTACAGGAGCTCAGCCCATGGCCTGTGACCGAGAAATAACCAATAAAGGCACTGCCTCCTTATCTTCTCCCTTGCCTGCCACACTTGATTTAGCATTTATGAGTTCTGCAATGAATCATAGCATTTAAAGAAAATAGAGAATCCTTTTCCTCTCATATTTGAGGTTGTGTAGAAGTTTGTTGTTCAATAAAAAATTAACATTCTTTGGAAATGTTCTTTTAAGACATAACTTGTAGGTCTTTCAAATAGCTCAAAAGAAAGCTTGAAACTTTTCCTTTAGAGAACTACTTGAGTATAGCACTTCTCAGAGGAAATGCTGACCTCAATTTTTCTTGGCTTAATCTCATTTCAAGAATAGTACATTTTCTTCTTCCCCTCAAGCTCCTTAGCTCCAGGGAGAAAAAGAGTCAAGTAAAATTGCCACCATTAGTAGAAAATAAAGGTAAGAGCAAAACTAATGAAATTGAAGAAAAAAACTACATTAGAGAGAATTGAAAAAAATTGGAGACTTGGTCTTTAAAAAACACTAATGAAAAAGCTAGCTGGGCATGGTGGTTTACACCTACAATCCTAGTACTTCTGAGGCTGAGATGGATGGATTAAAGATTTAAGGTCAGCCTCAGCTACTTAGTGAGACCTTCAGTAACTCATTGAGATCCTGTTTCAAAATAAAGAATAAAATATGACTGGGGTATAGCTTGGAGGTAGAATGCCCCTGAGTTCAATCCTCAGTACCATAAAACAAACAAACAAACAAAACAAAAAACAACTAAAACTTTGAAATGATCAATGAGCAAGAAAGAGGATGAGTGGGAAAACAGGTAATTCACAGGAATGAAAAAAATGATCTTAATTGCAGATATAGAAGCAATACCCCAAATAAGAAGATGCTTTGAATGATTTTTCACCAGTACATTAGAGAAGTTTGATTTTTTAAAAAATAATGACATTTCCTAGACAAATTGACTCCACGGGAAAAAGCCACAGAACCCAAAGATTTTAAAATATTCAAGACAATCCGTTCATCTGCTGATAGGATCAGGGAAAGTGAGTGAGCCCTACCAACCAGTGAAGGAACAGATCCTGTCATGCAGGAAGTGTACCTTAAAACAGAAAAAAGATGAAGAATTGCCCACTCCAAAACACACGCTATATGACTGGCATCACTTTGATATTTAAACCAGGTTAGAATGATGAAAGAATAAAAATAACATTCCAGTCTCATTTATGAACACTGAGCCCCAAAAAAGTCTTAGGTAAAATATTAGCAAATAAAACTCAAGATTAAAAAATTAATCATTGTGATCCATCTAGGTTTATCCCAAGAACACAAGTATGTGTTATAGAATGTGTCAATTTTATCTATGTATATCTTACTTTTTTTTATCACATTAGCCAATTAAAAGAGAAAAACCATAAGATTATCTCAGTAGATGAAGGGAAAACATTTTTAAAAGTTAATGGTTTACACTGGGCACAGTTACATGCCTGTAATCCCAGTACTTGGGAGGCTGAGACAGGAGGATTTCAGGTTCAAAGCCAGCCTTAGTAACTTAGTAAGACCCTCAGCAACTTAGTGAATTCCTGTTTCAAAATAGGAAATAAAAAGGACTGTGGTTGTATCTCTGAGATAGAGACTATAAGCAGCTGAGATTATAGTTCAGTGGTAGAGCATTTACCTAGCATGCCCAAGGCTCAGGGTTTGATCCCCAACATCACTAAATAAATAAATACCACTAATAGTTAAAACAGGGAAGGGTTAAATGAGAAATGTGTGCATGTATGCCTTTACCAGCTTGTAGCTAACAAAGATGTATGATTACAATGCACCAATTAAAATATATACATATATTTTATATACATATATATGTGAGAAATCCTTTGCAAACTGTTATGGCTAGACATGGAATGCCCCTCGAGGAGCTCCCATAGTAATGTTCAGAGTTGATGCAATTCGGTTATGGGAGTTGTAATCTCATCAGTGTGTAAATCCACTGTGATGAGTTTACAGGGCTGGGCAGTAATCTAGGCAGGTAGGGTGTGGCTAGAGAAGGTGTGTCCCTGGAGATGTGGCCTGATGTCTTTGAATCCCCTTGCTTGCCTGCCCTCTTGCTTCTGGCCTCCAGGATGTGAGAGCAGAGTCCTTACTCTCTCCCTCTCTCTGCTTCCTACCACAATGCCCTGAGGTCCACAGACCCTGGCCTCACAGGGACTGAACAGGTATCTCCAAAAATGTGAGCAAATAAATCGCCCTTCCTTTACATTGTGTAGTCGGTTGTTTTGAATTATAGCAAAGAGAATGTTATACACAAACCAAGAAAAAAAATAAACTTCTCTAAACTCATACAATTTGTTAAGCTACAGCAAATATCCTATTTAATGGTGAAACATTAGAAGCACTCTTTTAAAATTAAGAATTCAGAATAAAGTAAGGACTTCCCACTATCATTCTTTTTGGCTTGATTTTTGGCCAACTTCAAGTACAGGAAGAGAAAAAGGAAAATATAGGTATAAGAATTTTAAAGGAAGAAAGTAAATCTAAATAATTATTCACAAATAGTATTATTATCTAATAGAAAACTCAAGGAAAAATAGAACAATTATCAGAATGAATAATTGAGGTCAGAATGTGCATTGTGCATAAGATAAATATGTCAGTTAGTTGTGTTCCTATACACCAAAATATACATACATATATAATCTTAAAAGTATATTTAATAGCAACAAAACATAAGGTACTAGAGATAAATCTAATGGAAAAGGGCATCTCTTGTGTGTGGGGGGCAGGGGGGAGCTGGTGATTGAACCCAGGGACATTTTACCTTGAGCCACACCCCCAGTTCTATTTCATTTATTTTTATTTTTATTTTGAAACAGGGGCTCACTAAGTTCCTGAGGGCCTCACTTAATTGCTGAGGCTGTCCTTGAACCTGTGGTCATATTATCTCAGCCTCCCAAGTATTGGGATTACAGGTGTGCGCCATCACACCTAGCTTGAGGTTAATTTGAATAATTATACACAATAGATTCATGGTGATACACTCACATATTTACATAGCATCTTCACTAAGACTTCTGTGTGGTGGTGTTCTGGTATGTTAAACAACTGAATTCCTAGGGTTGGCCAGGGAGCTGATTTGTAGTGTTTGCCCATTTCTGTGTAAAAATATTCACACCATGACTGATATAAATTACTAATGTTTTTAACAACCAGCTCACAAAATTTCTTTAAATTTAATACAATGCTCACGAGCTGATATGAAGCAGCTCAAAAACATCACTGATTCTAGGATAATTGGATATCCACATGAAATAAATAATAATCTGGCTGCTACATGACACCATATATGAAAATTAATTCCATGTGAACTAAATCCCGAACTGTGGAAAGCCAATTTAGATCTAAATGTGAAAAACTCAACTTAAAAAGTTAAAATCAAAACAAAACAAAAAGGAATATATCTTTGTGACTCCTGTGTAGGGCTAGATTTTAAAATTAAAATCATATGCCACAAAGGGAAAGGATCAGGATTTGCTTGATTGTATTAAAACAAAATGTTCTGTGAATTTAAACATATTATTTTAAAAAAACAGAACACAAACTGTGTACCGTGATAAATTATTTTCAATTATATATCCAGAATTTTTAAAGAATTTCTACTAGTCAATATGCAGTAGGTAAACCAATAGAAAAATAGACAAATACATATGCAATTAATTTACATCAGAAAAAATCTAAATAACAACAAAAAAAAGCAAAGGAAGGGAGGGAGGGAGAGAAAGAAAAAATACTCAGCTCCCTTGTATTGGCTAGGGTTCAGCCTGGGAAGCAGAATTCACACCCAGTTTTTTGTTTATTTATTTATTTACTTATTTTTTTTTTTAATAGTGCTGGGGATGGAACCCTGGGGATTCTACCTCGGAACTATATCCCTAGCCCTATTTTTTATTTTTTATTTTGAAACAGGGTCTTACTAAGTTGCCAGCAGCCTAGGACCTGTGATCCTCCTATCTCAGTCTCCCCAGTACTGGGATTACAGGTACACATGACCATGCTCAGCTCACACCCAGTTGTTTAATACAGAAAATTTAATAGAGAAGCTTTGGAAATCCCAGCAACAAGGCAATCAAGAAATATAAATTTGGGAATCTATAGTCTGGAAAGAAAAGAGATGGAGAGATGGTGTTCCTAGAATCCTGGGGCTGTGGCTCTCCAGTGGGCACTGAATGGAGAAAAAGTCATCCTGCAAGAGGTGGAGCTGGGACAGGGATGGGCAGCGGAAGGAGAGAAAGCCCCGCTGAGGATCTCACCTGAAACTGAGTGGAGGGAGACTGGCTTCTACCTCCAAGATCATACATTTTAAGGATATGGTTTAATGAGAACTTTCATGCACTGGTAATAAGAAGGTAAACTGACAAGTAAACCAATTGTGAAAACAATTGTTTTCATAGTTGAATTAAAGATGAACAAAGCATGTGTGACCTAGAAATTCTACTCCTAGGTATACATTCCAGAGGAAATTCATGTACACTAACAAGGTGATATGTGCAAAAATATTGCCATTTGGGGACTGATAAAAAAAAAAAAAAAAAAAAAAAAAAAAAAAAAAAAAAAAAAAAAAAAAAAAAAAAAAAAAAAAAAAAAAAAAAAAAAAAAAAAAAAAAAAAAACCTGGAAACAATTTAAATGTCCATCAATAGGAAAATTGATTTTTTTTTTTTGTGGTACTGGGGACTGAATCCAGGGATGTTCTTTGTCCAAGCCACACCCCAGCCCTATTTTACTTATTTTGAAACAGGGTCTCATTAATTTGCTGTGAGTCTCCCTAAATTTCTGAACTGAACTTGAATCTGCGATCCTCCTGTCTCAGCCTTCCAACTACTGGGATTACAGGCATGTGCCACAATGCTTGTCTGGAAAATTGATTTAAAAATAAATGTTATAGTGCTGAGGATATAGCTCAGTGATAGAGTGCTTGCCTAGCATGCTCGAGCTTTAGGTTTGATCCTCTGCGCACCCCCCCCCCACACACACACACTCATGTTATATAACCCTAACCCTAATAGAATACTATATCCCAGTTAAAATGAATAAACATGTATTAATTCCCTGAAACAAAGCAAACCAGCCAGGCACAGTGGAGCACACCTGTAATCCCTGTACTTGGGAGGCTAAGACAGGAAGATCTCAGGTTCAAGTCCAGTAGTTCACTGTAACCTAGTGAGATCCTGTTTGAAAATAAAAAAAATAAAATAGGGCTGGAGGTGTAACTCTAAGGTAGAATGTCCCTGGGTTAATCCCTAGCATCAACCAACTAACCAACAAACAAAATCAAAGCAAGTAGCAAAAGACAATAGGCAATATTATTTATACAATGTTTAAAGTGTAAAAGACAATTCTGTATCTGTACATGTATAGTAAGAGTAAAAAGACATGTAGAAACTATAAACTCAAAATTCAAGGCAGTGATTTAAAGGGAAATGTGTTCCTTGAGGACTCCCCAGCAGTGTTTGACAGTATTTCCAATGCTTTATTTCTCAAGCTAGGCAGGCTACAATTCCTGCTTATTGCATTTTCTGTCTACCTTTTTGTATGTCTATATAGTTGATTTTTATTAAAAAGATAAGAAAGGGCTTGAATTAAATTATTATTCAGCTAAAAAATCAATTCTACCATTTGTCAAAACCCTGAAATGTGTTTCTAAGAACTCACAACACACATCTGGTATAAGAGATAACAATTACTTATAAATTGGCTTTTAATCATCCCACAGGTTTCTGAATTGACAAATAACTTGTGAGTTTTCCTTCACAAAGCTCAGCTTCTTTGTTTCATCAAATATATAAAAAGCCCAATGATAACATTCATGGCCAACATTTCTCAAGCATCCACTGCGTGCCAGGCACCAAGCAACCCCAGCGCGCTGAGAGCAGAACAGGCCACAGAGAGGTCAAGCCAATTTCCCAAGGTCACAGAGGTCACAGGGCAGAGGTGGCTCCGGAGCCCTTGCTAAACTCTCTTCTGCCCCTTCCAGAATAGCTGGGAGTTTTCTATCTCACTCCCAAGTATAGATGAGTTAAAAGTGCTCTGACAGTATCCAGACTTGACGAGGATATGGGGCTCTCTAGTTTGGTAGACTGGAAACCACAGTTCAGGGTTGGGAAAGTGAGGCCTCCCCTCACAGGGTACCTGGCTCCAAGGCTCAGGCAGCTTAATCAGCCCAAATCCCAGTGATGGCTACTGCGCTTTCTGACTTGGGATTTAGTCTCTTTGAGCCTCATCAGCATAATCTTACCTCTTCAGGGCTGTCTGAGGGAGTAACTGAAAGAGTGTAAAAAGGTTCTGTGTGATACCTGGCTTCACAACTTCCCCTAGACTGTAATCCACCTAGTGGCGCCAATGGTGCCCACCCTCTCCCCAACTCCACATTGTCACCTCACATTGAAATTCGCTGTGGCGGAAGTATTTACACTCAAATTGGCAAACTCTACAAATCAGATCTTTTTTTTTTTTTTTGAAGGTCTTTTGCTAAACATTTACTAGCCCTTCACTAAAGGCTTGTTAGAAGCTGCTTTGCTGATTAAAAATATTTATATAAAGCCAGGCATGCCTGTAAGCCCAGTACTTGGGAGGCTGAGAGAGGAGGATTGTAGGTTTGTGGCCAGGAAGTTGGTGAGGTCTTCCACAACTTAGTGAAACTCTGTTTCAACAAAAAAATAAAATAGGGCAGAATGCCTCTGAATTCAATCACCAGTACCACCAAAAAGAAATTATTATTATTCTGAATTTCATGGACAAGAATACAAAAAATAGGATCTTTAGGAGCAAAGGCACCTCCCGCAAGAATGTTGCTCTACATCTCACAAAACACCTTGCATGAAATTTTAACGCTGTCCATCCTCTGCAGCCCAAGCTTGTATGTTGGGGCTTGAGGGAGCAGTGGCGTTTTTGTTTGTTTGCTTTTGTGGTGTGGGATTGAACCCAGGGCCTCACACATGCCTGGAAAGCTCTCTACCACTGAGCTGTATCCCTGCCCAGAACCAGTAATTTTTCCAGAAAGTAAGTCCAGTACAAAAGGCAGAGCTCTAGGGCTTCACTACAGAGTGAGCAGGTAGTATCTTCTCATGTTACTTTGGAATCTGGGCTGTGTGCTTCCTGAAACCACGTTGAGTACAGGCAACCCTGGGTTTTATTTGCTTTTTCCTGACTGGGTTAGGGACAGTGTATATTCCCCTCCTCCTCCTCCACCTCCTTCACCTCCTCTTCCTTTTCAATATTCCTTTGCATCATAATGTAGTTCAGAGTGATAGGGACATCCATGCACACAGCATTTGGTGAGCTCTCCCTTCCCCGGCATCCCTGGTTCCCTCCCCATTCCCTCCGCTCCCCTACATGATATTGAGATTGGCATTGCTAATTTCACATATATTCATAGCGTCAAAGGTCAAAGTGTTTCCATCATTAATTCTCCCTCCCCCCAACCACTACCCTACCCTAGACCCCCACCATCAGTCCACTGGAGTTTCTCTTCCATTATCTGAAGTTCCTCTGGTATCCCAATTACTCACTGGCTTCTACATAAGAAAGAGAACATAAAACCCTTCATTTTCTGTGACTGACTAATCTCACTTAACATAATGTTCTCCAGGTCCATCCATTTTCCTGCAAACGATGTAATTTTGTTCTTCTTCATTGCTGAGTAAATTCCATTGTGTGTATATCCCATAATTTTTAATGATTCACTGGGAAGAGTTCTTACCTCACAGAAGTAAAACTATCTCAACTAAAAACAATTCAGTCCTACTGTTCATCAAAACCCCTTTACCTATACTAGCTTGTACCTAACAAAGGTGTGTGACTACAATGCACCAAATAAGGGAAAGATGAAAAAAAAAAAAGATTTGTTTAAGTTACACCCGGAGATTTTGTATCTACATAACATGGAGCCCACTTCTATTAACCTGGCAGAAACAGCTAAGACATTTGTAGATCGGCTTCAAGCCTTGGTCACTACCTGGCCCTCATTTACCCCCTTGCTAGGAGGAGTTATCGTAGCAACAGCAATAGTCATTCTAGGTTTATGCATTCCACCACTTGTTGTACACCTTGTGATCAATGCCTATGTTAGTATATGAGCAGATTTACATGGAATAAAAATGCAAGCACTGCCTTGCACAGGGCCTGGTAGTCAATGATGGGTTCGATTTTCTCAGGGCAAATCAACCTAAGACAGGGCTCATTGAATGACTCACCGAGACCCCATGACGGGTAAGATTAAGCACCTGGTAGGAAACGACCTAAGACAGGCACAGTCCTTTGTGCATTCTAAAATAAAAACAGGGGA